>OY740811.1:34914857-35052357 GCA_963514005.1 Raja brachyura
CCCCTGACTCCGCTATTTTTAACAGCCCTATCTAGCTCTCTCTTGAAATCATCCAGAGAACCTGCTTCCACTGCCCGCTGAGGCAGAGAATTCCATAGACTCACCACTCTCTGTGAGAAAAAGTGTTTCCTCATCTCCGTTCTAAATGGCTTACTCCTTATTCTTAAACTGTGGCCCCTGGTTCTGGACTCCCCCCAACATCAGGAACATGTTTCCTGCCTCTAGCGTGTACAAGCCCTTAACAATCTTATATGTTTCAATGAGATTCCCTCTCATCCTTCTAAACTCCAGAGTGTACAAGCCCAGCTGCTCCATTCTCTCACCATATGACATCCAGCCATCCCAGGAATTAACCTTGTAAACCTACGCTGCACTCTGTCAATAGCAAGAAAGTCTTTCCTCAAATTAGGGGACCAAAACTGCACACGGTACTCCAGATGTGGTCTCACTAGGGCTCTGTACAACTGCAGAAGGACCTCTTTGCTCCTATATTCGATTCCTTTTGTTATAAAGGCCAACATGCCATTCGCTTTCTTCGTTGCCTGCTGTACCTGCATGCTTACTTTCATAGACTGATGTACAAGGACCCCCAGATCCCATTGTACTTCCCCTTTTCCCAACTTGACGCCATTTAGATAGTAATCTGCCTTCCTGTTTTTGCTACCAAAGAGGATAACCTCACATTTATCCGTATTAAACTTCATCTGCCATGCATCTGCCTACTCCCCCAACCTGTCCAAGTCACCCTGCATTCTCATAGCATCCTCCTCACAGTTCACACTGCCACCAGCTTTGTGTCATCTGCAAATTTGCTAATGTTACTTTGAATCCCTTCATCCAAATCATTGATGTATATTGTAAATAGCTGGGGTCCCAGCACCGAGCATTGCGGTACCCCACTAGTCACTGCCTGCCATTCTGAAAGGGACCCGTTAATCCCTACTCTTTGTTTCCTGTCTGCCAACTAATTATCTATCCATGTCAGCACTCTATGCCCAATACCATGTGCCCTAATGTTGCCCACTAATCTCCTATGTGGGACCTTATCAAATGCTTTCTGAAAGTCCAGATCCACTGGCTCTCCCTTGTCCATTTTCCTAGTTATATCTTCAAATAAATTCCAGAAGATTAGTCAAGCATGATTTCCCCTTTGTAAATCCATGCTGACTCGGACCGATCCTGTTATTGCTATCCAAATGTTCGGCTATCTCATCTTTTATAATTGTCTCCAGCATCTTCCCACCACCGATGCCAGGCTAACTGGTCTATAATTCCCTGTTTTCTTCCTCCCCTGCCTTTCTTAAAAAGTGGGATAACATTAGATACCCTTCAATCCACAGGAGCTGATCCCGAGTCTATAGAACATTGCAAAATTATCGGCAATGCATCCACGACTTCTAGAGCTACTTTCTTAAGTACCCTGGGATGCAGACCATCAGGCCCTGGGGATTTATCAGCCTTCAGTCCCATCATTCTATCCAACGCCATTTCCTGCCTAATGTGGATTTCCTTCAGTTCCTCCGTCTGTGGAATTCTTTGTCACAGAAGGCTGTGGAGGCCAAGTTAATGGATAATTTTAAGGCACAGATAGATTCTTGATTAACATGGGTGTCAGGGGTTATGGGCAGAAGGCAGGAGAATGGGGTTAGGAGAGAGATATAGATTAGCCATGATTGAATGGCAGAGCAGATTTGATGGGCCGAATGGCCTAATTCTGCTCCTATCACTTATGACCTTATGAGGCTGGTTTCGGGCACATGAATGCCATAGCTTGCCCAATGAGATTGATTGAGACTGACCAGGGCACCACTGCTGGGAATGCATTGGGTCTGAAGGAGGTTCCCGAACAGAAACGTCACACATCCTTTATCTCCAGAGATGCGTCCTGACCTGCTGAGTTACTCCAGCACTTTGTGTCTATCTTTGGTATACACCAGCACCTTCAGTTCCTCTCCATACTGCTGGGAGAGTTGGTTCATAACCCTTGCAAACAGTGTTGAGAATGCTGCTGTGACAAAATGTTCCTGTCACTTGAGCTGTTTGCTGTAAGTAGTCCAGGAATTGTGTGCACAAAGAAGGGCAAGGATTAATGGTACTCTTTGGACCATGAGTTTTGTGTGAGGCCCAAATATCTGATCAATGAACCAAAGACTATGGTGGCCATTGAAGGAGATGGTAAATGTCATCATTGCCGGGCTACCATGTCAGGAGGTGGTTGTCAATATGGAGGCGCTCCACGTTTTCCAAGCTCTCACCTTTTGGTGCAGAAGACACCAGATTAAGCAGAGGACCTTTGTCTTCAGATGTTGAGTACAAGGTCCATCCTCTCAATGCATCAATAGCCTGGAGCATGGACTAACAAAGGTATTGTCTGGATACACAACAACTGAAGTTCAGGTGACTCTTCTTCTGGAGTTTGGTTGCAATAGATTGAACAGTTTCCCATTAGTTCTAAAAAAGATCATCACTGCTCCCAGCGGAGGTTTGGTGGAGGTGAATTACCTCCCATAATTTTATAGGGTGCAGAGAAAATATACGAGGATGTTGCCAGGACGCAAAGCTTGAGGTACAGGGAGAGGTTGAGCAGGCAAGGACTTTATTCCTTAGAGCGTAAGAGGATGAGGGGTGATCTTATAGTGGTGTATAAGATCACAAGAAGAATAGATAGGGTGAACGCACAGTGTCTTTTTCCCAGAGAAGAGGAATCGAGAACCAGAGGACATAGGTTTAAGCTAAGGGCAGAAAGATTTAATAGGAACTTGAGGAGCAACTATTTTACAGGAAGGATGGTAGGTATATAAAGAGGCTGCCAGGGGAGGTGGTTAAAGCAGGTACTAATCATCATCATCATAATCATACTTTATTAGCCAAGTATGTTTTGCAACATATGAGGAATTTGATTTGCCAGACAGTCATACCAATAAAGAGCAACAAGACACCCAAATAAATTTTTAACATGAACATCCACCACAGCAACTCCCCCACATTCCTCGCTGTGATGGAAGTTAAAGAATGTTAAATCTTCCATTCTTTGTTCTCCTGCAGCCAGGGGCCTCGAGCATCTGTTGTTGGGGCGATCAAGCTCACACATCGGGGGGACCTCAGTTCTGCCGCGCCGGGCGATGGGACCCGGGTTGGGGCTGGTCAAACCTTCTGCGACATCAGCCTCTACCCGAGCCTGCGAGCTCCTTGATGTTGAAATCCACAGGCCGTGGTTGGAGCATCGATCCCAGGCAAGGGATCGCAGGCTCTGACGGTAAGTCCACGGCCTCGCGGTGGGGCTCAAAGTCAGTCTCGAGCACAGCCGCCAGCTCCATGATGTTAGGCTGCAAAGCGACTGGAGATACGATCCAGAGAACAATCGCATCTCTGGCAAGGTAAGAGATTAAAAAAGTTTCCCACTCCCCCCTTCCCCACCCCCCATCCCCCACATAAAACAAACCAGAGAACATTAACACAAACTTTTTAAAAACACTAAAAACGTTGCGTTTCTTCAAGAGACACATTTAAAAAAAGATGCGGAGCATAGATTAAAGGTTAAATGGATTGACAAAATATATCATTCCTCTTTTACTCATAAATCTAGAGACGTAGCAATATTGATACGTAAAGGTACTTTATTTAAGCATACATCAACTATAATTGATAAAGATGGAAGATTCATTATTGTAACGGGAGAATTATATGCTCAAAAAGTAATATTAGCCAATATATATGGCCCAAATTTTGACAGTCCAATTTTTTTAAAGAAAATATTTAATACAATTCCTGATCACGCACAACATAATTTAATAATTGGAGGAGATTTAAATTGTACTTTAGATCCTTATTTAGATAGATCGTCAGGACAGACGAAATTTAAATCACACTCCAGTGATTTAATAAATGCATACATTGATACTAGTAAAGTTAGAGATGTTTGGAGAATGGAACATCCAACAGGACGAGATTATTCATTTTACTCCTCGGTACATAAAACATATTCTAGAATTGACTATTTCCTTGTAGATATAAAGCTTATTCCATACATTTATAACTCTAAATACCACAGCATCATTATTTCAGATCACGCTCCATTAACATTTAATATTAAATTTAATGATAACATGAAAATACGAGGACAATGGAGACTTAATCCACAAATTATGAAGGATTAATCAACTAATGAATATATTATAAAGCAGATTAAGACTTTTTTTGAAATAAACGATAAACCAGAAATATCTCCATCCCTACTATGGGAAACTTTTAAGGCTTTTACTCGTGGAATTATGATATCTTCACAAGTATTTTATAACAAAGAAAAGCGGAAGGAACAAAATATTCTGGAAACGGAGATAAAACAATTAGATATAGAAAATGCTCTCAACCCTACAATGATAACACATAATAAAATTACTGCACTAAAATATAAATTAAATAAGATATATGCTGACCAAGTGGTTAAATTATATCAATACACAAAACAAATACAATTTGAATTTGGGGACAAACCACAAAAAATACCTCCTCGCCAATTGCGAAAAATAGAGGGAGAAAAAATAATACATCGGATTAAATCAGAAAATGGTGAATTCTTAACACAAAATAACGATATTAATGAGAGATTTTTACAACATTATAAAGATTTATATTCATCCAAAATGACTGAAAATCAGATAGGAATTAATACATTCTTAAACGACTGTAATTTAATAGGATTGGATGTAGATGATACAAAACTATTAAATGCTGAAATAACAGTTAAAGAAATTGAGGATTCTATTATATCATTAAAAAACGGGAAAACTCCAGGGCCAGATGGTATTGGTTCGGAATTTTATAAATCATACAAGGATCTGATAACACCTTATTTGAAGATACTTTACGAATATATATATGCACAACAGAGTTTACCAGAAACACTAAACGAATCTATTATAACACTCATACCAAAAATGGATAAAGACCTAGATGATCCGGGATCATATAGAGCTATAGCTCTCTTAAATACGGATCAAAAGATATTAACTAAAATATTAGCTAAAAGATTAAGTGTAGTGATTAATAAAATAATACACCCGGATCAAACAGGATTTATACCAAAACGATGCTCATCATATAACTTGAGACGATTGTTTAATATTATATACTCGAAAAGGAGTTATAATAAAGACTTAGTAATAATATCGTTAGATGCAGAGAAAGCTTTTGACCAAGTTGAATGGCCATATTTGTTTGCGGTTATGGAAAAGTTCAATTTGGGAGACAAGTTTATAAAATGGATCAAATTACTATATACTAATCCAACTGCTAGAATCTTAACTAACCAAATGATATCCACCAAATTTAATTTATTTCGAGGATGCAGACAAGGTTGTCCCCTATCACCATTATTATTTGCGTTGGCTATAGAACCATTAGCTACTCGGGTAAGATTACATCCCGAAATTTTTGGATATGAAACTAACAAAACAAGAAATAAAATTTCTCTATATGCAGATGACGTATTATTATATATTAAAAAACCTGAAATTAGCATACCTAATTTATTGAATTTAATAACTCAATTCGGCTCGTTTTCTGGATACAGAATCAATTGGAATAAAAGTGAATTTATGCCATTAACACAAGATAATTTAACTGTATTAAAACAATTTCCTTTTAAGATTGTTAATGAACAGATTAAGTACTTAGGAATTCACATTACAAAAAAATATGATTCTTTATTTAAACATAATTTTTTACCTATACTAAATAAATTATCTAAGAATATTCTATATTGGAGAACTCTACCTATCTCAATGATAGGTAGAATTAATGCGATAAAAATGATTTTTCTCCCACAGTTATTATATTTATTTCAAATGATCCCGATATATCTTTCTAAGAATTTTTTTAAAAAGGTTGACTCTATAGTCACTAATTTTGTTTGGGACTATAGGAGCCATAGAATAAATAAAAAATATTTATGCAAATCGAAAATTAATGGAGGTTTAACATTACCTAATTTTATATTTTATTACTGGTCAGTTAATATTAAGAATATGAACTTCTGGTGGGTGGAACTTGATGAAAATCCAAACTGATTACTTATGGAAAAGGAAGACTGCTTACCGTATGAAATCAGTTCCATATTATTCTGTAAAATTAAAATATTTAAGAAAACTTATCGAGAAAACCCAATAATCAATAGTGGAATTAATATCTGGAAACAGTTAAAAAGAATGTTAAAACTAGAAGATATCCCATTAGTTCTTCCCATTGTTAATAATGTAAGTTTTAAACCATCCCTGGAAAATTCAGGATTCTTACAATGGAAAAATCAAGGAATTAATAAGATCAGTGACCTTTACAGGGACAATCTTTATCTTTCATTTAAAGAAATACAGGAAATATATGGACTACACTCTAAACACTACTTCAGATATCTACAAATAACAGACTACATTAAAACAACTACACAGGAATACAAAAAGAGAAAGACGGGAATTCTAGATGAATGCTTAAATAAACACCCAAACACGGAAAAATTAATATCATACATTTATAATATTTTATTAGAAAATGATATACCCAATACGGAAAAGTACAGACAACTATGGGAAAATGATATAGGTAAAACAATTGAATCTGATATCTGGGATGAAAGTTTACGATATATACATAATTGTTCATTAAATTCTAGACACCCTCTGATAAACAATTTAAAGTTTTACATAGATTGCATTTTTCAAAATCTAAATTACATAGAATGTTTTCTAATGTATCTCCTATATGTGACAAATGCCAATACCCAGAAGCTAATTTAACACATTCTTTTACAACTTGTATAAAAATTACGAATTTTTGGTTGGAAATATTTAAGGTAATCTCAAATGTTGTAAATAAGAATCTAGTTCCAGACTCAAAATTAATAATATTGGGAATATTAGAAAGGGATCAATTATTCACGACAGCACAAAGAACTTTCATAGATTATAGTTTAATAATTGGTAAAAAATTAATTTTACAATTTTGGAAAGGCCCCATACCCCCTACAATCAAATTGTGGATTTCAGGAATGGCGGAGACTTTACACTTGGAAAGAATAAGACTTGCACTTTTAGGCAAGTTAGACCAATTTAACGTGATTTGGTCTCCATTCCTTGAACATCTTAAGGGATCAATATGACTCGGTTTGAGGACCTGACCGAGACCTGAACGAAGGGTTGGACGAAGAATAATGCATTATTGATCACGGATATATTATTATATAAATACTGTTTGTATAATATACCACTGTTATTTTATTTACTTTTTTCTTTTGGTTATTTTATAACTATCTTTATGTTAATCATTTTTCACACTTTCCTACTTTTCACTATAAAAAAAAACTATAATAAAATGTTTAGAAGTATATATAAGAAAAGATGGTAATTATTACCTATCCCTTTATCAAGAATGTTGTTTTAATATGTACTTATACTTGTACTTATACTTCTAATAAAAAATATTCAACTATAAAAACACTAAAAATAAAAAAATATATTAAAAGACAGACAGACCGTTGGTGAGGCTGCCATTGCCGACGGCGCCACCCGGTGGTATCTTCTTGGTTACTTGGTCCTCCAAAATATTCCAACTGGAATTTAAACTGGAGGTGGTGAAGGGAGGGGTTTAGCCAGAGAGGATTATTGGGAAGAAAGTGCCACTTTAAATTTAGTTGCATCTGGCTGGGCAACCGTGGCTTGGTGGAGATTATTCCATGCTTTAATAGTGCGTGGAAAGAACGAATTGCTGAACACATCTGTCTTTGAGGCTGGGACCACAAATTGGATCGAATGCCCTCGTCTGCTTCTAATTGGTTTGGGGTTGGTGTAGGTCTTGTGATCTATGTCTAGCTGACCATTTAACATTTTGTAAAAACAGGTCAACGGTGAGCTTCACGTCTGTCTTGGAGAGGGTTCCACCCCAGAGAATTCAAGTATCCAATGGTTAAAAAACATTAAAACTGGAACATTGTTAGGAAAGGTTTGTAGGGATATGAGCCAAACGGAGGCAGGTGGGACTAGTGTGGATGGGGCATGTTGGCTGCCATGGGCATGTTGAGCCAAAGGGCCTGTTTCCTCTCAGTGACTCAATGGCTATGAATCTATATTCTTCTATCGGGTCTCTCTGAAATATCGTGCATTTCAGTGGAAACAATCCAAGTCTGTCCAACGCTCCCTCTAGCTAATAGCCCCTAATCCAGGCATCATTCTGGTAAACCTCTGTGCCCTCCCCAAAGCCTCCACATCCTTCCTGTAATGGGGCAACCAGAACAGCAGGCAACTCCAAATGCGGGTCTTGAACAGTCCTTGCAATTCCTGCATTGACCACATGGTGGAACCAGTGAATCAGAGGCCACCTCTGGACTGGGAGAGAAAGGAGCAAAAACACACTGGAACTAGGAAATGCGGTTTATGGGTGCTCTTGGGAAATACACAGGGTCTTTGAGGGGCCCTGTTCTGTCCTGAGTTACTTTTTTCCACATATATAAAATGTCTTTAATCTATCTCCTGCCCACATTTTGGCTTCTTGATTGTTCATGTATATTCTTGCATCCCCTATACTCCTCAAGATTCACTTGATCCCAGACTCTGGTACCTCACTCCGCCTTTTATTCTGACAAGAGCATCAATATCTTTGGTCATCCAGGGTTCCCTACTCTTGCCTTTCACTATAACAAGGACATGCAGGCCCATGGTGCATCTGTGGAAGCTGCTAAGAGATGTTGGAGGCATGCCAAACAAAGAGACATCAGCTTTCTTGGCTGTAGCTTCATTGCGGTTGGTCGAGGACAAAGTGTTGGTGATACTCACGCCTAGGATCACGAAGCTCTTGACCATCTCCACTTTGGCATGAATGAGTGGGGTCAGTCGGCCTGTTTCCATGCTGTATGACTCTATGATAACTCAATATCTAAATCTATAAATTAGCAAAGGAGAACATGAAATAGGAATATTAATCATGAAATCAACAATCAGCATTATGTATGACTGTTGAGAGCTGATTATAAATGAAAAAAGATTCTAACTGCTTTGTAACGCTACAGATGAAAGGTCCCTGACCAGTTGCCATAGCGATGACTCAAGACTTACCCAAGGATTACAATCAGACCTCAGCTTGAATGTGGAATGTGGACCACAAGGTTCGAGGGTGTTAAAGGGACCACGTCCAGCCTGTGCAAGTACCATACAGTTCACTTTCTGGCATGTATAATAACAGGGATTGACTCTGCCATGCATGTAACCAGTTGTAGTGAACCCACAAGAACCAGATGGGAAGTGATGCAATTACTTCAGAAGAGTTGTAACCCTTCCCTCTCATTTTACATTTAGTCTCTTTTCTGCTTATTTTGTTTATATGTTTTTATTATAAAAATATGTTTTATTTCTTCTTCTACCTTTCTTTGATTTTGAAAACATTCTGTAACTTTAACTGGTGTAGCTGGGACATGTTGGCCAGTGTGGGCAAGTTGGGCCGAGGGGGCTGTTTCCACACTATCACTCTATGAGTCTATGACTAGTGTAGCTGAGTCATGTTGGCCGGTGTCGGCAAGTTGAGCCAAAGGTCCATCTCCATCTTCTCAACTCCCATTTTTCCTGAGTTACTTTGTTCTTCTGCTAATTTAATTATTAACGTCTTCCTTTCCTCAGCCAAATGAATGTGTTCTGTGGAATACAGGCAATGTGATCTCGCTAGCTGCCCTGTACTGACAGTTATCTAGAAGGGAAAGGTGGTTCTAGAGGAGCTATGCTCAATATTCTGTCAGTGCCACTCTACACGGACATACCCAGAACCAGTTAGAGTCATAGAGTGATACAGTGTGGAAACAGGCCCTTCGGCCCACATTTCCCTCACCGGCCAACGTCCCAGCTACACTAGTCCCACCTGCCTGCAGTTCTTCAGATCCAATCATTTAATCTCACCGCCTCCCACAATTCCACTGCACATTAACATGTTACACCAACATGGCTGAAGTGTACAAAGCCTTCCCCCTCCCCCACCTTGGTCAGTCTGATCACTTATCATTGTTCCTGCTCCCTAAGTACTCCCCACTCATCAGACGCGTTAAACCCACAGTGAGGACAGTCAAGGTTTGGTCAGATGAAGCGGACTCCACACTCCAGCAGCGTTTTGGTAACACTGACTGGGATGCATTTGCAGCTCAGGCCACCCTTGCCTCCCACACTGACATTGATGCCTATACTTCCTCTGTTCTGGACTTCATCAACACCTCCATCAACAGTGTCACCACTGTCAAACAAATCACCACATACCCGAATCAGAAGCCATGGATGAACAGCGAGGTCGGGCTACTGCTGAAAGCATGAGACTCGGCTTTCAGGTCAGGTGATGCCCGTGCCTATAGTTCATCGAGGACCAATCTGAAGAGGGGCATCAAGAACGCCAAACATAGATACAAGCTGCGGATCGAGGAGCACTTCGACAGCAACTCCGACCCCCGACGCATGTGGCATGGCATCCAGGCCATCACTGACTACAGAGCCACCAACTCCACCCCCACTTCCAGTGACGCATCCTTCCTCGAGGAACTCAATCACTTTTATGGCCGCTTTGAAAGGGACAACCAAGAGTTGGCCATCAAGGCTGTGCTCCCCGATGACCACCAGCCCCTCACGCTCAACCCCTACGACGTGCACGTGGCACTGAGTAGGATCAATGTATGCAAGGCTGCACAGCATCGCCAGGGACAGCTCACACCCTAACCACAGACTGTTTACCCTCCTCCCATCCGGGAGACGCTACCGGTCCCTCCGCTGCCGTACCAGCAGGCTCAAGAACAGCTTCTTCCCTGCGGCTGTCACACTTCTCAACGCTGCACCTCAATGACTGCCTGTCTCCACCCCTCCCCCCCCCCCCCCCCCCCGGACTATCCAATCACCAGCAAATTGCACGGATACCACTGTATATGAATACATGTATATACTCGTACTACTGCGCAATTACTTTTTCATTCGTAAGTTCGCCCTTCGGAGATACCAACTGCATTTCGTTGTCTCTGTATTGTACACTGCACAATGACAATTACAGATTGAATTGAATTGAATTGTTTTACCATTCTTTCCTCCCTTTTAGGCTCATTCATCTTGTGTTAACATATGGCAAGGAACTGCAGATGCTGGTTTAAATCAAAGATACTGTAGACACAAAAAGCTGGTGTAACTCAGTGGTACAGGCAGTTTTTTGGACCTTGGACCTGGACCTTGAGTTAACTACAGATTTCACTCTCTAATAATGCTGTCAGGTCTACAAGGTAATTCCAATGCCTTTATCAAAAACCCAGCTTGGAATGTGAGGAGGCACAAGAAACTGCAGATGCTGGAATCTTGAGCAAAAAGTGCTGAAAGAACTCATCAGGAAGGAAATGGACATGTGACATTTTGGGTCAGGACCCTTCTTCAGGCCAGACAGATTAGTTTTATGACTGAGAAATGTTAATGTATAAGGCTATATTTCTGCTTCATTTTCTGTATTTCACTATGTGAAACACAAAAATATTTTACCTTGAAAGGAATTAAAACGTTTTAAATATAAATATATACGATACAATACAATAGAACTTATTTATCCCAGGAGGAAAATTAATCTGCCAACAGTCATAAAAACACAAAATACATGAAACATGAAATTAAAGTGACCTGTGGAAACGATTGGAGTAGTGCAAAGATCGGGGTGGGGGGGGGGTGTAAGAGGAAGGGGAGTCAGTCTCAGTCTACGCCACGACAGAAGGGGGAGGAGTTGTACAGTTTGATAGCCACAGGGAAGAAGGATCTCCTGTGGCGTTCTGTGCTGCATCTTGGTGGAACCAGTCTGGTGCTGAAGGTGCTCCTCAGGTTGACCAGTGTGTCATGGAGGGGGTGAGCTGTATTGTCCAGGATGCTCCGCAGTTTGAGGAGCATCCTCCCCTCCAAGACCATCTCCAGCAAATCCAACTCCACCCCCAGGATGGAGCCAGCCTTCCTGACGGGTTTGTTAATCCTGTTGGCGTCCAAGGCCTTCACCCTGCTGCACCAGCACACGACAGCGAAGAAGATGGCACTGGTCTCCACCTGTACAGGTGAAGGTGAGTAACCATGGAAACGTAGAACTTCATTAATAAAACTGCTGCTTCACAGAGCCAGTGATTCAGGTTCAGTGCTATCTATCTGTGCAGTTTCTCCCTGTGATTGTGTGGCTTTGCTCTGGATGCTCTGTTTCCTCACACATCCTAAAGCAGTCACTGCAGCGAATTACAGACACAATCTGTACGTCTAGCTCAATATTGTCCATGAGTTCTGGGATGTCATAGTCCTCAAGAGTTGCATTTTATGGGTCTTTAGCCTTGCTTTACCTGGGGGCTTCAGCTTTTACTGTTTGCAAAAACTTAAGGAACATCTAATGCCTTTTGATAAAAAAACAATTGGGAAATGAGGCGCCAGTAGATCGAAGTAACCAGGTAGTAACATGAAAGTCTATATTTATTTCCACTATGACAATGCTCATTTGTGTTGATGTTTTGAATCAGATAATAAATACATTTGTGAAATGTATGAATTTCTGTGTGTGAAGGTATCCACGTATTAATCAATCAACAGAACATTCCAGGGGATATAAATGCGGAATAATGCACATTCCTGCCCTGTCTGGGAGACTGCAGAGGCCACGTTTCAATAGGGGCGGTGAGAAATCTGTCAGTACCGGGCAAATTAACGAGCAGAAAGATTGGTTGCAATGGCACTCAGCTCTGTTTGACTTGTTGATATGAACAGCTGGATACCAAATATCAACAGCTGGGTACCAAATATGCTCTTTTGCATATAATTGTGTCTGCCATTGTAATATTAACCTATTTGTGCGAGCTGGGAATGCAATGAAAAACATAGGTCCCATATCGTCGTGGGAAAGTGGACATGGGGGCACCGAGTCTCAGGGAGCTTTGGTTCTCCTCTACTACCTCAGCATCTCCTCATTTGTGGTGTACAACCACAATTCATTCTGCCTGTTATGTTACTGTGTTTGGGAATGTGGCAGACGTCCTCATTCATGTGGTATTCTGGCAAATATACTGCAATAATAAGGAAATATCTTGCAAATCTCCTGTTTAAATTTGTAGCCAGATAATAAGGTTATATTTGCCACCTTCTAGTTTTGAGGGATTCAGAAATAGTCCAGGGAATGTTGAAAGATGACCACCAAAGCTTCTACTGTTTCCAAGGATACAATTTTTAGTGTTCTGGGATACAGATTATTGGGCCTGGGAATTTAATGGCTTTCAGTGTCATTACTTTCTCCACAACTATCTGTTAACTAATATTTCCTTTCATTACTCCTTCCTAAGCACTTGATTGCCATGACGAGAACCAAAGTATTGTCTCAATTGCTCTATTCTGTGCTCCACATTATAAATGTCTCAGTTAATTAATCTCTCTTTGAGGCTGTGTTTCCCCAAGAGGCTATGTTGGGGCATGAGGACCTTTGTCTGCATTCTACACTGCATTAGGAGCTGATCAACATGCATGGGGCTGGGTGTTGTTCAGTTGTTTAACCTGTCTGAACTCCTTTATTTCAGCATTAAACATGCTGGAATGTTCATTATTAGCATTAATACGCGATTTGTAAGTCTTAAGAATGTCAGTTATTACCACGCATTAACCTCAGAGGTGATTGAAATGATTATTTTATGATCTTGACCTTGGGCAAAGTAGTAATCAGAAAGCATTGACAGCCTAGATTACACAGTTGAACTCCCCTGATGGGGTGTGGACTCCTTGGGAGAGGCATCATGCGTCTCGTAGCTACTTGATCCCTGGTGTCTTAGAGATCTCCCCACGTTCAGACAGGTGCATGGTACTGGGCTTCCTGTAGTGCAGAAACATACCTTCAATGGGGAGTTTAGTTTAGTTTATGATTGTCATGTGTATCAAGGTAGGCGAAGACCTTTGATGCTTGGTGTGGTAGAGCTGGTCAATGAGGCCTGTGAATGAATGTCCAGTCACTTGACACCGCCATCCCCACCAGGAGCGTCTTAAAGCCCTCCGTTTCTTCCTCAACCGCAGAACCAACCAATCCCCGTCTACTAATACTCTCCTCCGCCTAGTGGAGCTGGTCCTTACCCTTAACAACTTTTTGTTTGGTTCCTCCCATTTCCTCCAAATACAAGGCGTAGCTTTGGGAATGTGCATGGGCCCCAGCTATGCCTGCCTCTTTGTAGGGTACGTCAAACAATCTTTTTTCGAGGTGTATCAGAGCCCTATCCCCAAACTCTACCTCCGCTACATCGACGACTGCATTGGTGCTACCTCCTGCACCCATACACAACTCACTGACTTCATCCATTTCACCACTAACTTCCATCCGGCCCTCAAATACACCTGGACCATTTCCGACACTTCCCTACCATTTCTTGACCTCACTATCTCCATCGCAGGGGACAGACCTCACCGACATCCACAATAAACCCACTGACTCCCATGGCTATCTAGACTACACTTCTTCCCACCCTGCTTCCTGTAAGGACTCCACCCCCTACTCCCAATTCCTCTATCTATGCTGCATCTGCTCCCAGGATGAGGTGTTCCGGAGATGTCCTTATTCTTCAGGGAACAGGGTTCCCCTCTTCTACTATTGATGAGGCTCTCACCAGGGTCTCTTCTATACCCCGTGACTCTGCTCTCACTCCCCATCCCCCCACTCGTAACAATGGCAGAGTCCCTCTTGTCCTCACCTTCCACCCTACTAGCCGTCACATACAACAAATAATTCTCCAACATTTTTGCCACCTCGAACGGGATCCCACCACTCGCCACATCTTCCCATCTCCTCCCCCGTCTGCTTTCCGCAGAGACCGCTCCCTCTGTAACTCTCTGGTCAATTCGTCCCTTCCCATCCAAACCACCCCCTCTCCTGGCACTTGCCCTTGCAACCGCAGGAAATGCTACACTTGTCGCTTTACCTCCCCCCTTGACTCCATTCAAGGACCCAAGCAGTCTTTCCTGGTGCGGCAGAGGTTCACCTGCACCTCCTCCAACCTCATCTATTGCATCCGCTGCTCTAGGTGTCAGCTGCTCTACATTGGTGAGACCAAGCGTAGGCTTGGCGATCGCTTCGCCCAACACCTCGGCTCGGTGCGCAATAACCAACCTGATCTCCTGTTGGGTCAGTACTTCAACTCCCCCTCCCATTCCGAATCTGACCTTTCTGTCCTGGGCCCCCTCCATGGCCAGAGTGAGGCCCACCGTAAATTGGAGGAGCAGCACCTCATATTTCACTTGGGCAGTTTACACCCCAATGGTATGAACACTGACCTCCAATTTCAGGTAGTCCCTGCTTTCTCCTCCCCTTCCCAGCTCTCCCTCAGCACACTCGCTCCGCCTCTTCCTTTCTTCTTTCCGCTTCCCCCACCGTCACATCAGTCTGAAGAAGGGTCTCGACCCAAAACTTTGCCTATTTCCATCGCTCCATAGATGCTGCCTCACCCGCTGAGTTTCTCCAGCATTTTTGTCTACCTGTGATTCTTTAGTTCTTTATCCAATTTATAAGTTGCCGACTCCTGGGAGGAGATTGTGCGAGATGACTACTGCTTTCCGCTAATTACCCCTTGTAGCCATTCTATATTAGTCGCTGTGAATATGAGAATATTTGTCTCTGATTCTATTACATCCTCACCAGGGTACCTTCTGTTATTATGCTTTTCTTCACCTCAGGGCTGGGATAGTAAGCTTAGCTTTTACCAAGAAGCACCTGGAATTAGTTAGAACCCTGATGCACCGGTCTCCTAATCTAAGGACATTGCAATCTGATCAGGTGCTGCAGAAAACAGTTCAGTGTACCTCGGCACATGTGACAATATTAACACTATCCAAAGGGGAACATCCCACAACAGGTGTTGTGCAGAATACACAGGTCCTAACTAAAGAGTGCTGGTTCCTGGAGTGGGAGCAAAGTAGAATGAACAGTCTCCCATTAGTTCTGTAGATCAGTTCCTAGCAACTTAAGTATGGAACAAAGAATTGAAAACTTCTTGGAACACCTGTATCTCATCAGCACACCTGTATCACCACACCAAGCACTCACCAGACTGCAGGAAGGAAACCCAGTGGACTCAAGTCGACTCAAAACATCAACTCGCCATTCCCTCTACACATGATGATGCCTGACCCACTGGACTCCTCCAGCACTTTGCATTTGTCTCAGTGTTACAGCCATGCTTGATACTGCATTGAAATGATATTAACTACAGAGGTCACAAACTGCTGGAGTAACTCAGCAGGTTAGACAGCATTTCTGGAGAACATGTGTAGGTGACATTTTGGGTCGAGACCCTTCTTCAGATTGGACATTGCATTATCGACGCCAAAACATGGAGATTGATAAACAATTTTCTGAATGAAACTTTCTCATGTATTCACATTGCTTTAAATGACTGAATATAGTACATAGTGTATCGAGTATAATGCAAGCCTGCAGTAGCTGGGTATGAACCATCTCCATTATATAGTGCAAGCCAGTAGTAGCTGGGTGTGAAGTATCTCCACTATATAGTGCAAGCCAGGTGAAGCTGGGTGTGAACTATCTCCACTAAGGTCACACTGCTCACCGCTAGATGAGACAACTCCAACAGCAACAGTGCTGCCTGAGTGGAATATTGAAATCAAAGCCAATCAAACAATTGCAATAAAACCAGAAAGTGCAGTAAACACTCAGCATCTACAGAAATAGAAACGTTAAGAGTTAATGTTTCAGGTCAAAGACCCTTTGCCAAAGAGGTTGGATTGTGGATGACACAAGACTGATGTTTCTGTCACAAGTAGGGTAGTTTCTGCTGCTGCCTAAATGTTGTAGTTTTCACCTTGACCTGGGCAATAATAGCTAACAATAATACTATTACCGTTAGCTATTAAAGTTCAGAAAGAGGAATTTAAATCCAGCATTAAGCTAAATGTGCCTGGTTGGTTTTAACCTGAAACTAGAATTGAATGCATACCACCCATTGCTTGATTGGAACTGGACACTGGTGTGAAACTTTCTCTTCTGAGCACATTTCAACATAAAATCTACCCCCACCGTCCCATTCCCAGTATGATCCCTACATCCCATTCAGAGCAATAGAGGGTGAGGAGGTCCAGCCTGGTCCAACCAGGGGGAGAAGTGAGAGTCCGCGATAATGAGACTGACAAGTGATCTCAAAGGCCCTGCAAGGCAAGGGGATGGGAAGAGATGGGATTGTAACAACAGAAGACTGTGTGCACAAGGCAGGGGGAAGAAACTCAAGGCAATGTCTGGGTTGAAATCACCAACAACTCTGAGTAAATTGAAAGAGTGCAGGGGAATTTAATCCTAGGATTAAGGTCTGTTATGCTGACAGTGAGATTCCATTGAAAACATAATTAATTAATGGTCCCATATTAAAAGGCATGAGAATATGTCTTGGGAACATTTGTTGGTAACCTAAGCTGTTGCTAAATTTTATTCCGCTTTTCCACTAGCTATTAACCCTTTACTTCCTTCTTCACTAAACACATGAATAAATGATATGAATCACAGAGTGCAATATTACTTCTGAATGTGATAGACTCCACAAAGTGATGCCATCTCAGCCTCTGCTGGTTCATTTGAGATCTCCTGCAGTTGGAATCCAATATGATGCTTCAGTGCGGTGGGAAATCTCTTCCGTCACTAGGGCTGTTTTTTGGAATGTTAAATGAGGTCACGATGACCCTTTCAAGGGGATATAAACAATTAATGCCTTATTACTGTTATTGGGCAGGTGATGGTCAGCAAGGAGCCATTTGTATGGAGATGAGTGGGGCCAGAGTGAGTGTTCCTGCTGGCTTGGTCAATTGCGGTCATCGTAACAAGGTGAAGCAATCTTGCCAGTCTCCCCGATCACACCAGGCTGAGTCTGCAGAAGAAATTATATAACATTGCAGTGGTCTGTTTGTTAATAGCAATTCTTCAACGTAGACTTCAGAAATAGCACCAGGAATCTGAAATTAAACAGAAAATGCTGGAAAGTCAGACAGCATCTGTGAAAAGAGAAGCAGAGCTATTTCAATACCTTTCCACAGATAATGTTGGACCCGCTGAGTGTTCACAACTTTATTCTTTATACTCTTCTGTTTTCCTCCACAAATCACACTAGCTCAGGAATCAATAATTGGATAATATCCTCTTAGTACTCTCGTTTGAGGAAGACAACATGATTTCATCACCAGGGAAACTCCTCTCTTTCCCATCCATATCCCTCCATTCCCTGTATTTCCATGAGTCTATCTAAAAGTCTCTTAAACACAACTATTGTATCTACCTCCACCAGCACCCCTGGAAGTGTGTTCCAGGCACTCTCCACGCTCTGTACAAAATACTTGCCCCACACATCTTTAAACTTACATATTCATGTATTCTGAATCTCATGACAAAGCACAGGAAGCTGTATGCATATTGATCAATAACTATATCCTGCCACTGGATATGAATCCCACATCCCCCTATTCTTCAACTCTTTTTTAGAATTGTACCATAAAGTTTATATTGCTGAAGATGGACACAAAATGCTGTAGTAACTCAACGGGACAGACAGCATCTCTAGATAGAAGGAGTGAGTGATGTTTCGGTTGAGACCCTTCTTCAGACTAGAGCAGTCTGAAGACGCGTCTCGACCCAAAACATCACCCATTCCTTTTATCCAGAGATACTACCTGTTTTGCTGAGTTACGCCAGCATTTGTTGTCTATCTTCAGCGTAAACCAGCATCTGCAGTTCCTTCCTGAACTGCAACTGGTTTATATTGCCTCTCCTTGTTCATCTTACCAACACGTTTCCAGCTTTGAATTTAATCTGCCACATGCTGCCCATTCCATCAGTATGTCTATTTCTTCATGAAATCCATTACCATCCAACACCATTTATTTGGGAGCGTACTTGGGGAAGCCGAGCTCCTGGTTCGAGCCCTCGGAATCTCCATTGCACATTATCTTTCAGACCAACAGACAAGCTACATGTTTCACCATCTTCACCATGTTCCTCTCCATGCTGCTACTTTATTCTTTGACCTTAAATCCTGACAACATGTCTATTTTGTGGCATCAGATCAAATGTTGCCATGGCCCATATCATCTAATTCCTTTATTTCATCGAAAATAACACAGGCAAGTTGGCTAAATATTGATTTGTCTTTCACAAATCCACACTAGCTTTCTCTAATTAGTCCACACAAGTCCAATCGTCTGTTAATTCTGACCCTTATTATGTTTTCTAAGATTTGTCCCCATTCCCAAAGCTTGAAGACGTGACCAAAAAGGTTGACAAGGGCAGAGCTGTCGTATATGGACTATAGCAAAGCATTTGACAAGGTTCCGCATGGTCGGCTGCTCTGGAAGGTTAGATCGCATGGGATCGAAGGAGAGAGTTGAATGAATAGAAAATTGGCTTCATGGAAGGAAGCAGAGGATGTTGGTGGAAGGTTGCTTCTCAGACTGGAGGCCTGTGACTAGTGTTGTGCCTCAGGGTTCATTGCTGAGTCCATTACTGTTTGTCATCTATTTCAATGATTTGAATGAGAACATACACGGCAAGATTAGCAAATTTAATGATATAAAAATGGTTTTGCAGATAGTGAAGATGGTTGTGAAAAATTGTAGCAGGATTTTGATCAATTAGCCAGGTGGGCTGAGGAATGGTTGATGGAACTTAATGCAGAAAAATGTGAGGTGTTACATTTGGGGAAGTCTAAATTGGGCAGGACCTACACAGTGAATGTTAGGGCTCTGGGTAGTGTTGTAGAGCAGAGGGATCTAGGAGTACAGGTGCATAGTTCCTTGAAGGTGGAGTAGCAGGTAGATCTTAATCCAGCGTATTGAATATAGAATGTTAAAGAAGGAACTGCAGATGCTGGAGAATCGAGGGTTACACAAAAAGCTGGAGAAAACTCTGCACCCGCTGAGTTTCTCCAGCTTTTTGTGTAACCCCCTATTGAATATAGAAGTTTGGAGGTTATGTTGCAGTTGTATAAGATGCTTGTAAGGCCACATTTCTGTGTTCAATTCTGGGCACCGTGTTATAGGAAAGATGTTGTCAAGCTGGAAAGGGTACAGCGAAGATTTACGAGGATGTTGCCAGGACTAGAGGGTCTGAGCTATAGGCAAAGGCTGAGTAGGCTGGGACTCTATTCCTTGGAGCGCAGGAGGATGAGGGGTGATCTTATAGAGGTGTATAAAATCATGAGAGGAATAGATCGGGTAGATGTACAGTCTCTTGCCCAGAGTAGGGAAATTGAGGACCAGAGGGCATAGATTTAAGGTGAAGGGGAAAAGATTTAATAGGAATCTATTATTAAATTTCCTTCGCTCCATAGGTGCTGCATCACCCGCTGAGTTTCTCCAGCATTTTTGTCTACCATAGGAATCATTTTCACACAAAGAGTGGTGGGTGTATGGAACAAGCTGTCAGAGGAGTTAGTTAGAAGCAGTTAGACAGGTACAAGGATAGGACAGGTTTGGAAGGATATTAACCAAATGCTGGCAGGTGGGACTAGTGTAGCTGGGACATGTTATCCAATGTGGGCAAGTTGGGCTGAAGGGCCAATTTCCATACTGTATAACTCTATGACTCTATAACCTGCAGTTACTCGGTTTAATCTGACACAACAAGGTTTGAACAAGGTTTCTGAAATATCTACTGTTCCTGCCCAGAAGCCCCATCCCTGGCCTTCCAGCTGTTTGGAAGATTACCGCCAGGATCACTGCAATTCCCCCCTGACGTCCCTCAGTAACCACCTGGGTTCCACCTGGACAAGGCGAATTAAGTGCTTTCAAAAGTAAAAGAAAAAAAATTCAGATGCTAGAAATCTGAATTAGAAACAGAAAATGCTGAAAATATTCAGCAGGTCTGGCATCATCTGTGGAAAGAAAAACAGAATTGAAGTTACAGATCTGAAACCTTTCATCAGAACTTGAAATCTGAAAGGTTAACTCAGTTTCTCCTTCCGGAGATGCTGCCTGAACAACTGAGTATCCCCAGCAGTTTCTGGTTTTATAATTGTTCAGCCTAGCAGGCCATTCAGCCCATCGAGTGAATGCTGTTTGGGAGTTGAGGAATCCCATATCCCTGTAAATTATCCTTTTTCCTGCATTTCTTCAATTCCCATTTGAGAGCTCTGATTGTTTCTTGGAATCTTTGAGCCCATGAGTCTCAGTTCCTCGTTATTCTCTAAATAAGGAAGGTATTCCTTCACATCAAACTTGTTTTATTTCCAAATAGAAGAACAAATATGGAAATAAAATGCTAATGTGCAGTAATAGTGAGAGATGTTAATTATTACAATATTAACTGGGAAAATAATTATGAAAATGGTGCAAAAGTGCAGACTTCCTCAATTGGATTTGGGAATTGTTTTCTAGCCAATTTGTAGAAATGAATCATTGAAATGGGCAGGTGGAAGAAACATGAATGAGAGACAATAGTTTGTCGGAATGTGTAAGAAGGAACTACAGATGCTGGTTTAAACTGAAGATAGACACAAAAAGCTGGAGTGACTCAGTGGGACTGGCAGCATCTCTGGAGAGAAGGAATAGGTGACGTTTCAGGTCGAGACCCTTCTTCGCCAATGAGGGAAGGATATATGATATGTTTTATATGGATTTAAGAAGATTTTTACACACTTTAAAAAAAGTTTGAAAAACCCTGGAATCCAATGAGAATGGCAAATCGTTTCCCAAATCAGCTCAGTGTTAGAAAGAAGAGGGTAATGGTGAACGAGGGACTCGGTGACAAAAGGGTGTGACCAGCAGGACGTGGCAGACGTTCTCCTGGGTTATCAAACCTACAGAGGGACACGATAAAGGAACATAGAAGCACAGAAACATTGAAAATAGATGCAGGAGTAGGCCATTCGGCCCTTCGAGCCAACACCGCCATTCAATATGATCATGGCTGATCATCCAGCATCAGTACCCCGTTCCTGCTTTCTCCCCATAACCTTTGAATCCGTTAACCCTAAGAACTATATCTAACTCTCACTTGAAAGCTGCAGGTAAGAGAAATGGTGGACAATGAGGGGGAAGCATGAAACTGGTGGAATGTATGAATGGTCCAATCAGTTGGATATGTTGAACAGAACCTAATCTGAAGAAGTGAGAGCATTTGGGAAGGTGCTCTAGTTGAGTTTAGTTTATTGTCACGTGTACCGAGGTACACCGAAAAGCTTTTGTTGCGTGCTAACCAGTCAGTGGAAAGACAATACATGATTACAATTGAACCATTCACAGTGTGCAGATATTGTACGTGATAAGGGAATAACGTTTTGTGCAAGATATGGCCAGTAATGATCCAATATTGTATGAGCAATCACAGGGTGTATAATAACGGTGAGAGGAAGTTATATGCACACTGCTCCCTAAATGATGACTGCAGATGCTCATGATTAAAATCATGTAGGTGCCACATAAGAGGTTACAGAACAGGGAACAGAATTCTCTTAAAATTAACCTATGAACACTCCATACAATCAGCCCTTCATACTGAGTTAGAGACACAAGAATCTGCAGATGCTGGAATCCTGTGCACAACAAAGCGCTGAGATACTCAGTGGGGCCCAGGCAGCATCCAGAGAGTGACATGGACAGGCAACGATTGGGTTTGGGACCCTTCTTCAGACTGATACTCCAGACTGAGTTAGTCAAGTGAATTCAGAAGCAGGAACTAATGTGCAACAACTGACCTCAGCATCGTTAGACCAGACCCAAGGGTGTGCAACCAACTACACTCTCCACAGATGCCGCCTGTCCCGCTGAGTTACTCCAGCAGTTTGTGTCTACCAAGGGTGCGCCACCTGTAACTACACTCTCCACAGATGCTGCCAGTCCCGCTGGGTGTTTCCAGTTTGGTTCAGATTTCCAGAAGTGGGGACAAGAGGAGACAAACAGGAAGACAATATTTCAAAGCAGTACAATCAGAACAAAGTGCAGGGATATTGAAACATAGAAAAATAGGGGTAGGAGTAGGCCACTTGGTCCTTCAAGTCAGCATACGATTCAATATGATCATGGCTGATCATCTAAAATCAGTACCCCGTTCCTGCTTTCTCCCCACATCTCTTGATTCCCTTAGCCCTAAGTGCTAAATCTCTCTTGAAAGCATCCAGTGAATTAGCCTCCACTGCCTTCTGTGGCAGAGAATTCCACAGAATTACAACTCTCTGGGTGAAGATGTTTCTCCTCATCTCAGTCCTAAATGGCCTACCCCTTATTCTTAAACCGTGACCCCTGGTTCTGGGCTCCCCCAACATCGGGAACATGTTTTCTGCATCTACCCTGTCCAATCCTCTAAGAATTGTATATGTTTCTATAAGATCCGGACTGCGAATGGTTTGACTGCCCGACCGCGGGGGAACAAAGGGGAAGCAGTTTGAACTTTATTGCCTTCCATCACAGTGAGGAATGTGGGATCCACTGTGATGGATGTTTATGTTAACTTTTATGTGGGGGTGCCTTGTTGCTTTTCACACAGTATGGGTATGGTAACAAATGTCACTGCACGTTAATTGGTATATTTGACAATAAACTGACCCTGAAACATCGAACATGCTATTGCGATCAGTGACAGTGTGTTGTGTACATGTGGACTCCGGCGGCCATTCGTGCCAGCTTGTCGCTGATAGCCCCGTTCATTCTCCAAGAGGGAGTTGCTGGAGAGAAGGAGAACCAATCACACTGAGAGGCTCCGTCGGCGTGGATGCACTTGGTGACAACGTGTAACTTTGCGCCGATGTTGCGCCGCTTGCCCTGGTACAGGACTAGTCTCTGGGACACCGCCCCTGGAGACGGGAAAACTTCCCCTTGACTGGAATTTGAAGGGGAATTGGGAAGAGGAAATAATTGGGGAGAGGGTCGCGATGGCAAACTCGGGCTTTCAGCTGCTCGGCTATTTCCTGGCGCTGGGAGGTTGGGTCGGCATCATCTCTACCACAGCGCTACCTCAGTGGAAACAGTCTTCATACGCGGGCGACGCCATCATCACCGCGGTCGGATTGTACGAGGGGCTGTGGATGTCGTGCGCGTCTCAGAGCACCGGGCAGGTCCAGTGCAAAGTCTACGACACGCTCTTACTGTTGGAGGGTAAGTACAGGTCCCCTGCACCTTCACACACACTGCCCGCACCTTCACGCACACACACACTGCCCGCACCTTCACGCACACACACACACTGCCCGCACCTTCACACACACACGCACCTTCACGCACACACACTGCCCGCACCTTCACGCACACACACACACTGCCCGCACCTTCACACACACACACTGCCCGCACCTTCACACACACACACTGCCCGCACCTTCACGCACACACACACACTGCCCGCACCTTCACACACACACTGCCCGCACCTTCACGCACACACACTGCCCGCACCTTCACACACACACACTGCCCGCACCTTCACACATACAAGCACACTCCCCGCACCTTCACACACACTGCCCGCACCTTCACACACACACACACACTGCCCACACCTTCACACACACGCACACACACACTGCCCGCACCTTCACACACACACACACACACACACACTGCCCGCACCTTCACACACACACACACACACACTGCCCGCACCTTCACGCACACACACTGCCCGCACCTTCACACACACACACGCACCTTCACGCACACACACTGCCCGCACCTTCACGCACACACACACACTGCCCGCACCTTCACACACACACACTGCCCGCACCTTCACACACACACACTGCCCGCACCTTCACGCACACACACACACTGCCCGCACCTTCACACACACACTGCCCGCACCTTCACGCACACACACTGCCCGCACCTTCACACACACACACTGCCCGCACCTTCACACATACAAGCACACTCCCCGCACCTTCACACACACTGCCCGCACCTTCACACACACACACACACACACTGCCCACACCTTCACACACACGCACACACACACTGCCCGCACCTTCACACACACACACACTGCCCGCACCTTCACGCACACACGCACCTTCTGATGTACAACCGCAAGGTTTGTTGCGCGCTGTTATCAGTGAAACTTAAGAAACTTAATATTCACACGAACAACACCCTCTGTGATCTTCAAACCACAGTTTCAAACACGGTACAAAGTGGATGGACATATAGTGCAGGAGTAACTCAGCGGGTCAGGCAGCATCTGCAGTTGCTTCCTACACACGGTACAAAGTGGGTCGCCGCGAGCAACGCGGACTCTGACCGATCACCACTCCTGGACAGTTACTGTCGCAGTTTGATTGCAAACGCGTAAGAAAAGTGCGGGGATTACCACACTGAACCGATTCAAGCTCTATGTCCATAACCCTGTGTCTCTGTCCATCTCGTGTCCGTGTCCACGTGTCCTTGTCTCTATGTCCATGTGTCTGTGTGCCCTTATGTCCGTTTGTCTCTATGTCCGTGTCTGTGTCTATGTCCGTGTGTCTGTGTCCGTGTGTCTCTATGTGTCTGTGTCCGTGTGTTTGTGTCTATGTCCGTGTGTCCGTGTCCCTCTATGTCCGTGTGTCACTATGTCCGTGTGTCTGTGTCTGTGTCCGTGTCTGTGTCTGTGTCCGCGTGTCTGTATCTATGTCCATGTGTCTGTGTGTGTCTATGTCTGTGTGTGTCTATGTCTATGTGTCTCTATGTCCGTGTGTCTGTGTCTGTGTCCGTGTGTCTATGTCCATGTGTCTGTGCGTTTGTATGTATGTCCGTGTGTCTGTGTCCGTGTGTCTGTGTCTATGTCCGTGTGTCTATGTCCATGTGTCTGTGCGTTCGTATGTATGTCCGTGTGTCTGTGTCCGTGTGTCTATGTCCATGTGTTTGTGTGTCTCTATGTCCGTGTGTCTGTGCGTTCGTATGTATGTCTGTGTCTATGTCTGTGTGCCTGTGTGTGTGTCCGTGTCTATGTCTGTGTGCCTGTGTCCGTGTGTCTGTGTCTATGTCTGTGTGTCTCTATTTCTGCGTTTCTGTCTTTATGACTGTGACTCTTTTGTATCCTCCTGATAATAAATATACAACATTCTGAGAGGCAGAGATGGGGTAGACAGTCAGAACATTTTTCCCAGAATGGAAATGTCAAATACAGGGCATATGTTTAAGATGAGAGGGAAGAAAGATTAATGGAGATTAGTGGGTCAAGCTTTTAACAGCCAAGGTGATGGGTGCCTGGAACGCCCTGTCAGGGGTGGTGGTGGAGGCAGATGTGATAGTGGTGTTTAAGAGGGTTTTAGACAGGCACTTGGAAGTACAGGGAATAGAGGGATATGGATCACGTAGAAATTAATTTAACTCAGCATCAGGTTCGGCACGGATATTGTGGGCTGAATGGCCTGTTCCTGTACTGTTTCATCACCAACACTGTTTTCCGCAGGACTGTCCTGGACAATAATCGGTCAAGGGGAAATCATGAAGGGAGATTCTATTCTCCTTTTCTTTGAAAATGTTTCTTTAGTAGTTGTAAGAGTAATGTGGATGATGGATGAGAGATAGTGATACTCAAGCAGGGGCCGTGAGGTGGTGGCAAGGAAATCTCACAATAATGCCTGGACACTGGATACAGTGACTCCTGGACACTGGATACAGTGACTCCTGGACACTGGATACAGTGACTCCTGGACACTGGATACAGTGACTCCTGGACACTGGATACGGTAACACTTGGACACTGGATATGGTAACACCTGGACACTGGATAAAGTGACTCCTCAGGGAGCTGTCTGATGTGGGCATAGGACACTGGACGATTGTGCCAGGTGGAAGTTTAATCCTGGCTGCCTGAAATTTGCTGAGGTTTCCTGATCTGACTATGATAGGCGTGCGGTTTACTCTGCCTTCTTACTTCCCATGTTCAGTACAGTTCAGCCAAACTTCCATACTCAGTCAACAACTATAAATATGAGAAAATTATTACATTGATCCACATATTCATTTCCCAAGGTGTCAAAGACTAGAGGGCATAGTTTTAAGGTGAGGGGAAAAGTTTAAAGGAGATGTGCAGGGCAAGAGAGAACGGTAAGTGGCAGTTTCAACACCCAAAAAAGTACACAAAAAACTTGAATTAAAAGTGATAACAAAAAGAAAAAGACAAGCGACTGTTGACTGGCAGCCATGTGCACAGCGCCTTCAGCGGACAAATAAACAAACAAACACAGACTTATCTTCTGGACAGAGGATTGTAAACTAGAGCCCCCCTCCTCGCCCCCCCCAGCACACACACTAGGTCCCCTTTGTTCTCCCACTGTCCCTCATGGCGGTCCCCCCTCACCAGGTCCCCATTGTCTTCCCCTCCCCCCTCACGCTCATCGACCACGAGACCCACGTTGCCGCCGAGGCTCCACTGCCACCGCCGAGGCTCCCGTTGCCGCCGAGGCTCCCATCGCCGCCACCACTGAGGCTCCTTCGGCCCAGACAGGCCTCACGGCCCGGCTTCACCAGTCCCCTGGGAGGCCCGTGGGGCGAGTCGGACCTCGTGGGGCGAGTCGGACCTACCGGGGCACGTTCTGGTTGGCGGTGGCGCAGTTGTTTGCCGGGTGGATTGGGCCTTCGCGGCTCCCTGGGTCATCTAACCTGGCATGTTTGGTACAAACATTATGGGTCGAAGGATCTTTCCTGTGCCTTACTATTTTTCTGAATTTTCAAATATATTATTGAACTGAACCTCTTAATATATATTAAAAAAACACGCCCAGTAGATTTATAAATCTGGACTTTATGTTTCTTTTTTCTAAATGTTCAAAGGGAAAATCATATAATTGATACAAATGTATTAATCGGAAAATAGCTATGTATTTTTGTGTATTGAAAGTTTGCATATCTGGGATCAATAAATTGTTCTTTCAGTGTATTCTGTAAATTGAAATGGTGTAGAATGAATCTAATATAATTCTGTTCACACTGTTCCTTCTGAACCTTTTCCCATTTCCAGCCCACATCCAGGCATCCCGGGCGCTGATGATCGTGTCCGTGGTCCTGGGCTTTATCGGCATCATTGTCAGCGTGGTGGGAATGAAGTGCACAAAAGTGGGAGACAATAACCCACTGACCAAGAGCAGGGTTGCTGTCTCTGGAGGGGTCCTCTTTCTCATGGCCGGTCAGTTTAAAGGTTATGTTTTCAATAGAAGTGTATTCCACAATTTAGTGGAATAGTGATTATATCGACGTTGGAGCAGTAGCTGGCTTTTCCCATAATTGTTATAATGCCCTCAATGTTTTCCTTACCTGACTACCTTACAATCATTGGACTTAGTAACTTGTGAATTGTGAAAATCTGAAGGTAGGAGATTGGGGTTAAGCAGGAAAAATAGATCGGCCATGATTGAATGGTGGAGTAGACTCAATGGGCCGAATGGCCTAATTCTTCTCACATGTCTTATATCGGGATTGAACAACTATTCGTCCTGCACACAGTGTTCCTCTCATATTCATTAAAAACTAGAAGCAGCCATTCCAGTGGTTGTCTCATCAAGATCTCCTGACGGTGTTCCTTATACATTGTATTTATAGACTTCAAAAGTCAGGCATCCCCACCAGCCCAATCCTTAATTTCTCTCTCAGCCGATAGGCTTTTAAACCCCATGCATGAAGTCATTTTAAAATGATGTACCTTATTATCTTCATATTCTTTGGACAGCAATCATTCCTGGACCATGCAGGGTTCATCTTTCTCCTTTATTTCTCACAGTAAATTGCATTTATTCATGCCTGTAAGTATTTTTGGTGCTTACTATTTCAACCCATTGACTACTATTTGTTACTCATGACATTTAGTGGAAGCTCTGTGAGCTAATAATGTCACCATTGATCAGATAGGATATCACCTTGTCCTGGAAGATCTTCACCCAAAGTGTTCTCAGGAAGTTTCAGTAATTGACTCCATAATAGACCATGATCCTTGCCCTGTTAAAATTCGTCACAGAGCTTTGGACATAATTGTTGCAGCCGGTTCAAATGCAAGATTATTAAAAAAGAACAGAAAATGATGGGGTTCTGAAACAGATTAAAACCACGTCTGTGGAGAAAGAGAATTAATGACCTTCTTCGAAATCTATTGCTATAATGAAAGGATTGGAGAACTTGCAACATGAACTCTCAATGCATAGATGCTCTTTGATCTGCTGAATATCTCCAGCATTGCATTTCTATTTCAGATTTGCATCATCTGCAAGAGTTAAATGTTACGGGCCATGTAGTTAGATCTTCCAGTTGGTTTCGTAATCGAGTTGGAGATCTCCCATCCCTCTTCCTATCCCAGGAGCGGAGAGATCAGGTCTGAAGCATCTACCAATTAAGCAGAGATAGGAGAGCTCAGCAGATATTATATCTGGGAATGTTGTGGTCGATAGATACTCTTCATTAGAATCACCGAGGGTAATTTACAGTTAGGACATTTGAAGATGAGAATGGTTGCAGAAGAGAGGTTTGCTTGTCCTCTGGCATCTTTAACATTGTGAAACCAGACTCTTTACTGTTGACTCGGAGACTTATCCTTGCCTTCTTGTTGTCTACTCCACAGGACTCTGCACCCTGGTGGCCGTATCTTGGTATGCAACAAATGTTTCAAATGAGTTCTTTGACCCTTTAACGCCGGTCAATGCCAGGTATGCAAGACCAGGCCAGTGATTGTAGATCAATCACTCAATTACAGAAATATGAATGCAAAATTAATATTAAAAGATTGCTCAGACAAATTAGCCCAATTCTTGGGGATTGAGAGCATTCTCTCTTTGCTTCCTGGATGCTCTGATTAATGAAAAAGGACACAGAGTGCTGGAGTAACTCAGCGGGTCAGGCAGCATCCCTGGAGAACATGGATAGGTGACATTTCGGGTAGGGACCCTTCTTCAGATCCTTGATGAGTCTGAAATGGGTCCTAACATCAAAACATCACCTATCCATGTTCTCTAGAGATGCTGCCTGACCCACTGAGTTACTCCAGCACTCTGTTAAACGTCACCTATCCATATTCTCCAGAGATGCTGCCTGACCCGCTAAGTTACTCCAGCACTCTGTGAAATGTCACCTATCCATGTTCTCCAGAGACGCTGCCTGACCCGCTGAGTTACTCCAGCACTCTGTTAAACGTCACCTATCCATGTTCTCCAGAGATGCTGCCTGACCCGCTGAGTTACTCCAGCACTCTGTTGTATTTCCAGTGCTTTAAAGGCATTTCCCTTTTTCCTTAGCTAGAATTCCTCTCTGCCTAGTTGACAGGTTTCTCCTCATTCTGCTCTCATCCATTTCAGTTCACAGGAGTGACCCTGAGCTACCATGTCTCATTCTCACTGACCTCCCAGTTTGTCATCTCCTGCATTGCTCCACCAATGGCCAGTATCTCAAGGAACAGGACCTGATCTTTTATCTGGGGACATTGCAGCTCAACTTTGGCCCAATAATTTAACTAACCACATCAGTAATTGTTACCTTACCAACTTTGGGCAGCATTATGGTAGTGAGAATGAGAGGAGTAAACACCTTGAAAATATATGTGTTAGGTTAAGACACAAATATTTTGGTCTAATAATCAACGTTTCTGCAAGAATTATATTTTGGACACTAACGCTTTGACCTTTGCAGGTACGAGTTTGGGTCGGCCCTGTTTGTGGGGTGGGCATCTGCGAGCCTCACTGTCCTGGGAGGATCCTTCCTCTGCTGCTCCTGCCCCAATGAAGAGAGAAGAAGTCAGGCACACTACAGAACCTCTCAACTATCCACAGCCAAAGAGTAGGTTTGACCCTCAGTTTGTGCGAGAATTAAAACAAGGATTGCATTAACCTGGCATCTTAAGGAATTACAGAGTTACCGTGATTCCAGTATTGCATACAACCCAGGAGATATGGCAATAGAACATTCCTTCACATAGTCATAAAAATATCAGAGATTATTGACTGTTGAGCTGGGTAATAGACAGTTTATGATTCGAGAGATATTTCTTTGTGTAAATGGACATTGATGGTGATCACATGTGTGGTAGCAGGTAAAAGTCACACGAGGAAACTTATATCCAAAGTTACCAAATCTCATCCCATGACAGGAGTAGCTATACAACTGACAATTGTTATATTCTGGTTTTATACCTTGGATTTTCACAGAGCCATACAGCATGGAAACAGGCCCAAATCCATGCTGACCATCAACCACCCATTTACACTAATCTCATTTTTTATTTCTACCCTTATTCCCATCAACTGCCCACAGATTATAACATACATTTACACACTGAGGCAATGTGTGTAACGATGAGCTATTAACCTACCAAGCCACACGCCTTTTGGATGTGTGAGGAAACCAGTGCACACAGGAAAAACTCAGACAGGAAGAACATGCAGACTTCACACAGACAGCAGCTAATGTCAGGACTGACACCAGTCACCACTAGAGCTGACAGGCAGCAACCCCACAAACTGTGTTAATTGCTGCCATTTTATTGATTAGTAAAATAAAATGATAAATTTAATTCCTCATGTCAAATGATTTTCTCTGTGCTGTCGTGTAAATCCACCTTAAGTACACTTCGAAGGGCAATAAATATACCCTTGCTGCCCCATGGAATTAGACAAAGATTAGTTAACCTTGATGCTAGTCCAACACTGATCACCTCATTTCCCACTGTCCCACATGCGTGACCCCTGGATAATAATCCATCAGCCAGGCCTCTTGGATTTTACTACTCCTAACCATGGACTACTGGCTCTCAGACATTTAAAAATTGCTTTGTGTCGAAGCCTTCATTAAATATCATAAAATTGAGTTATATTTGTTGCTCTGGATTCATGGTTGGTCATAACAAATAATTTGTCATTAACAAAACTGGTAACATTTAAGGTAGCCAAGGAACTATTAGATAGTTCTTGAAACCGCACTAATACCTCATAGGGAACTTGAGGTATGTATGATGACTGATAATCTGGTGGTTATTGGGAATGACGTACTGTTGCGGCTTCTGCCAGTCATGGGCACCTCCTGACAATTACGATAATAAATGTGTGGCACAGTGGCGCAGCAGGTAGAGCACTGGTTCCATTCTGACCTTGGGAGGAGCTGTGTTTGTGAAGTTTGCACATTTTCTCTGTGACTGTGTGGGTTTCCTTTGGGTGTTCCGGTTTCCTCCCGCATCCCAAAGACTCGCAGATTTGTAGATTAATTGGCCCTCTGTAAATTGTCCCGAGTATGTAGGGAGTGGATGCAAAAGTGAGATAACCGAGAACTAGTGTGAACGGGTGATCAATGGTCGGCGTGGATCCAGTGGTCTCAAGGGAATGATTCCCAGCGGAATCTCTAAACTAAACTAAATTAAATTAAACTAAATTAAATTAATTGAAATTAATAAAAAGTGGCACAGAAAGTACCCAATAAGCCTGTAATCATCGACACCAATGGACGTGGTAGATAAAAGAGGCACCAGACATAATATAGCCTGATCTGACTCAAAGTAAAGGAATGGCCGAGCAAAGAATTTGAGAGAACAAATGAATTTCCATTCACAGACGGGAAACATAATTTAATCAATGAGAGCTGCCCTGGTCGTGGACATAAAACAGTACAGCACAAGAATCAGTTAAAGCAAGATGGACACAAAATGCTGGAGTAACTCAGCGGGACAGGCAGCATCTCTGGAGAGAAGGAATGGGTGACGATTCAGGTCGGGACCCTTCTTCAGACTGAATCAGGGGAGAGGGAGATACAGAGATAAGGAAGTGTAAGGTGTGAAAATGAGACAAAGGGGATGGAGTTGAAGGGAAATGTAGAATAGATCATTGTTAGCTAGGAGAAGGTAACAACAAAGCAAACGGAGATAAACTGTAAATGAGGACAGTCAGACTGGTGGGAGAACTGGGAACGGGGGAGGCATGGAGAAAGAGGGAAAGCAAGGGTTACTTGAAGTTAGAGAAGTCAATGTTCATACCGCTGGGGTGTAAGCTGCCCAAGTGAAATATGAGGTGCTGTTCCTCCAATTTGTGCTGGGCCTCACTCTGACAATGGATCAGTGTAGGAATGGGAATTGTTAGCACTCGGGAGATCAGGTAGGTTTAGGCGGACTTTTAGACCCCAAGATCCCTCTGTACATCAATGCTGTTGGGGGACTTGCCATTAACTGTGTACTTTCCCCTTCAATTTGACCTCCTAAAATGGCAGCTGCCATTTCTCCACCCATTTCTGAAGCTGACCTCGCTGTATACTCTGACAGGCTTCCTTGCGGACCACAACTCCAACAATGTTGCTGTTATCCGCAGATTACCAACCATCCCATCTACATTTATGTCCATGGACGTTGTTATATCACACACCACTGGGACAGTAAAGTCTGCATTGCTGAGTGTTTCCGGCTTCAATTTACAGGGTTGAAGCTACAAGGTCAAAAGTGTTCAGACAACTTACCAGTGTTCTGCTTTTTCCTTTAAATTACAGGTCAAATTTAAAGAAAACAATATCTGTGAAGGGGGAGCAATACTTGTAGCAAGTCAGTCTGGTTTCAGAACAATGTCATGAATCTGACTGAACCCTACACATCTGCAAATGTCTAAATAGAGAAGAATTTTAAAGCTCTGTGTCTTTACTAAGAAGGAGCTTTGGACAATATACAGGACATTGAGTGGTCTGGTCTTTGTCGCTGTTGCTTATCTATGGTTTGGAATTAGAACTTGCTTGCATTCTCTGGTTACATGTGCATAAGGAGACCAAATTTGCATGTACACATGTTCACTCTTTGTACTGGATGCAGGAAAGAAAATAAAGAGCAATGAAATGCATCTCAATATTATTTTGATACAGAGATAGAAACAACAAAGTTGCATCGAGGTAAAACGGATAATTTTTCGTGTGTCTCAATGTGCATCTCTGCAGATGAGTCATTCTGGAGTAGTGGTGGCGGCAAATGTGGACAGCCACATCTCACAGAGAGAAGGTGAGCGGATTCACCAGCTGGGCTGCTCAATTAAAGGAAGAACTATACCCACAGAACTAGGAATTGTTTTCAAATCAATTCCACGTATGACAATCTGAAAAGATCTTGATTTAATATCCGACCTAAAAATTAACACCAATAACATTATGAAGTGTAATTCCAGATGCCTGTTCAAACCTCTGGGACATGTGCCAGAGAGATATGACATTTGGACATAAATAGATAATTGGTTTACGTAACTATGGCATTTTAGTTATAAGTAGCTATGATAGTCCATGATTCACTAGACTTACCATGTACCCAAACTCCGATTTGAGCAACTTATTTGCTGTGAAGATAGAGGAGAGACTTTCACCATGCCGTTACCAGATGTACAACTGCACAAACAATCCTCTGATGTTTATTTCAAAGTTTGTGGTGTTTTAAAGCAACTTTCCCCCAGTAGATGTTATAAAATTGATTTGTTTTCCATCACATAAATTACCTTGAAAATTTACCTTTAGTTCCAAATTCCGAAATATAAGGTCTAAGTTTTAAGGCCGAAAATGTAACCATGGATACCATTCCTAGCAAATTAAAATGTCTGCAATGATATGAATTTCTTGTGCTGATCCACCTTCACTTAGTCATCGAGTGTCATAGAATGATACATTGTGGAAACAAGCCCTTCGGCCCAACTTGCCAACACCGGCCAACATGTCCCAGCTACACTAGTCCCACCTGCCTGCACTTAGAAACATAGAAAATAGGTGCAGGAGTAGGCCATTCGGCCATTTGAGCCAGCACCGCCATTTAATATGATCATGGTTGTTCATCCAAAATCAGTATCCCGTTCCTGCTTTTTCCCCATATCCCTTGATTCCCTTAGCCCTAAGAGCTAAAGGGCCTGTCCCACTTGGAGATTTTTTCGGCGGCTGCCGGCGTCATTGACTGACGTATCAGGGTCGCCAAAAGATTTTGAACATTTCAAAATCCAGTGGCGACAAAAATATTTTTGAGACACTTGAGGAAACACTGCGTGTCAATACATCATCATGCCGCATCACTTCGCGACTTTTTCAGTGACCTGATACATTAGTCAATGATGCCGACAGTTGCCAAAAAAATTGCGAAGTGGGTCAAGCCCTTAAATCTAATTATCTTGAAAATGTCCAGTGAATTGGCCTCCACTGCCTTCTGTGACAGATAATTCCATAGATTCACAACTGTCTGGGTGAAAATGTTTTTCCTCATCTCACTCTTAAATGGCCTACCACTTATTCTTAAACTGTGACCCCTGGTTCGGGACTCCCCCAACATGGGGAACATTGTTCCTGCATCTAGCCTGTCCAATCCCTAAATAATTGTATATGTTTCTGTAAGATCCCCGCTCATCATTCTAAACTCCAGTGAATACAAGCTCAGTCGACCCATTCTTTCATCATATATCAGTCCCTCCATCCCGGGAATTAACCTGGTGAACCTACGCTGCACTCCCTCAATAGCAATAATGTCCTTCCTCAAATTAGGAGACCAAAACTGCACACAATACTCCAGGTGCGGTCTCACCTGGACCCTGTACAATTGCAGTAGGACCTCCTTGCTCCTAAACTCAAATCCTTTTGTTATGAAGGCCAACACGCCATTAGCTTTCTTCACTGCCTGCTGTACTTGCATGCTTACTTTCAATGACTGAAGTACAAGCACACCCAGGTCTCGTTGCACCTCCCCTTTTCCTAATCTGACACCATTCAGATAATAAGCTGACTTCCTGTTCTTGCCACCAAAGTGGATAACCTCATATTTATCCACATTATACTGCATCTGCCCACTCACCCAACCTATCCAAGTCACCCTGCAGCCTCATAGCATCCTCATTGCAGCTAACACTGCCACCCAGTTTTGTGTCATTTAATTCCCTTGTCGAAATCCTTAATATATATTGTAAATAAACCGAGCCTTGCGGCATCCTGGTCACTGCCTGTCATTCTGAAAAGGACCTGTTAATTCCTACTCTTTACTTCCTATCTGCCAACCAGTTGTCAATCCATGTCAATACCATACCCCCAATACCATGTGCTCTAATTTTGCCCAGTTGGCTCTTGTGTGGGACCTTGTCAAAGGCTGTTTGAAAGTCCAGATACACCACATCCACTGATTCTCCCTTATCTATTCTACTTGTTACATCCTCAAAAAATTCCAGAAGATTAGTCAAGCATAATTTTTCCTTCATAAATCCATGCTGACTTTGACCTATCCTGTCACTGCTTTCCAAATGCACTGCTATAATATCTTTAATAATCTACTCAAGCAACTTCCCCACTACCGATGTAAGGCTAACTGGTCTATAATTCCCTGTTTTCTCTCTCCCTCCTTTCTTAAAAAGTGGTGTTACATTGGCTACCTTCCAGTCTACAGGAACAGATCCAGAGTCTATAGAACATTGGAAAATTGGAAAAAAGTTGGGTCCAAATCCCTCCAAACTTGTCCTATCCATGTACCTGTTTAACTGTTTCTTAAATGTTGGGATAGCACAAGCCTCAACTACCTCCTCTGGCAGCTTGTTCCATACACCCACCACCCTTTGTGTGAAAAATTTACCCCTCAGATTCCTATTAAATCTTTTCCCTTTCACTTTGAACCCATGTCCTCTGGTCCTCGATTCCCATTATTTTCCCCATTAAAAGACTGGGCTGAAGAGGTATTGGCTTACTGTAGAAATGTTTGTGTTGATGGGACCCTGGTTGATGGATAATAACATCTTATTCCTGGTGTTATCTCCATGCCTGGCTATAATGCCCTCCCTATAGTCTACCCAAAACATCTGGGTGATGGTGTGGTGCACATTATCCACCTCCACCTTGCTATGCTGCTTACTGTTCTCATTCTCAATCACTCATTCAAAGACATTAACACTTTCTCACCAAGATACTTTCACTGCTTTACTCTAACTCACCTTGCTCTCTGAATTCTTTACACTTTCATCCCTCTTTATAAGCCAAACATCCCATGCTCCTGATCATTACATTGACCTTAATGTCCCTTGCTACTTTGGCAGATGGAACCACCAATGATCTCTTATACCCCTCTCTACCAACCTATCCCTTTCTCCTAACCTTACTGTATTTCTGGGCAAACATTTGGCATCTCCCACCTGCATTTGTTCTAATTTATTTCCGTCTGTTCAACCAGGCCACTTTCAAAAACCATCACACTTTCCCCTCCAATAAATCATCTTCAAGGGCAGCACTGTGACACGATTAGTAGAGGATCTGCTCCACAGCTCAAGTAACCCCGGTTCAATTCTGTCCTACAGTCTGTCTATGTGCAGTTTGCATGTTCATCCTGTGGGTTTCCTCTCACATCCGAAAGATGTGCAGGCTGGCAGGTTAAATACTGCCTATAAATTGTCCTGAAGATGCAGGTGAATGGTAGACTCTGGGCAGAGGTATTAGGGTAATGGAGAGAATTAAAATGGGATTAGTGTTGAATTAATGTCCAATTTAAGAAGAAGGGTTTCGGCCCGAAACGTTGATTATCTCCTTTGCTCCATAGATGCTGCTGCACCCGCTGAGTTTCTCCAGAATTTTTGTGTACCTAAGAGAGCATCAGACTTGTTTCTGATGGTCAGTGGGGCCATGCGGCTAGGGGAGGTGTTTCCGTGCTGTAAGACTCTATGACGATCACACTAATGCCTCACCACTGCTCTCTTACATTGAGTTTAATTTAGTCATTATTTTCACGTATACTGAGGTATACAATAAAGCTATCCTGTGCACAGATAAAGGATAAAGGGTATAACAATTAGTGCAATATAAAGTCCAATAAAGAATGTGCAAACTCCACACAGGCAGCACCTGGGTAACTGGAGATGTAATGTAGCAGCTCGACCAGCTTTACCACCCAAACCAAGGATGTGAATTAACAACATTGACTGGATAAATACAGCTTCAACAACACATAAGAAGCTTGATACAATCCAAGACAAAGCAACATGTTCAATGGCACCCTCCCATATTCTGCTTCACCAGAACACTGTAACTTTATTGTTACCATCCACAGCATGCACTGCTCACTAAGTCTTACTAAGTTATTCACTAAATGCTTTTTCCGCACTATTTCCTGAGAGCAAGCACTAAGAGGAGGATGGAGGAGCTACCACCGCCGAGTCACACTTCACAAACATCAATCTGAAACTACTAAACTATTAACATTATGGCATTCCTGCAGCACTGACAGTACCTTCACAAGGAAAACTAGAGCGGGCCAATACATGTCGGCTTTACAGTGATGGGAATGAATAAAATATTACCCCTAACTAGGCTTGTCCTGTCTGAGTCACATTGATTCATGACCTAGTCTGACTTATCATTTACGTCTGTTGTCATCGACAAACTCACTATCTAATCTCTCTTCTGCTGCAATATCCAGTCTGTACCCATGCCTGTGCGCCAGGGTCAACGAGAACTCTTGCATTTTCCTTGCCTTAGGACTTCTGATCCTGATTCACAAGTGTTCAAAATCATTTGAACAAACATTAAAATAAAATTATGTGAATAACAAATTGATGCACAAGCCCAGGCTTCATTAATTAGGTTGGCAAAGCTACAAAACCACAAAGTTTCAGTTGTTCTGAAGGGAATAAGGAGAGTAGATCAGATTGAAGGAGAACCATGAGAGTGCAGACACATAAAGTCCTGGAGGCGGAGTGCCAGGAAGATATGATTAATCTTCTCAAAACAGAAGCAATGTGTTCAGTTTACTTTAGTTTCTTATTGTCATGTGTACCGAGGTACAGTGAAAAGCTTGTGATGCGTGCTGACCAGTCAGCGGAAAGACAAGAAATTATTACATTCGAGCCATCCACAGTGTACAGATACATGATAAAGGGTACAACGTTTAGTGAAAGATAAAGTCCAATAACTTCCCGCAGGGGTCGGTGCTGGGGCCTCTACTCTTCACGATGTATATTAATGATTTGGACAAGGGGATTGAAGGCTTTGTGGCAAAGTTTGCGGATGATACGAAAATAGGTGGAGGGGCAGATAGTGTAGAGAAAGCAGGGACTCTGCAGAAGGACTTGGACAGGTTGGGAGAGTGGGCAGAGAAGTGGCAGATGAAATATAGTGTAGCAAAGTGTGGAATCATGCATTTTGGTAGTAGGAATAAAGGTGTATACTATTTTCTAAATAGGGTGACAATCCAGAAATCGGAGGTGCAAAGAGACTTGGGAGTACTGGTGCAGGATTCCCAACAAGTTTATCTGCCAGTCAAATCAGTATTAAAGAAAGCAAATCAATGCTAGCATTTATACAAAAACAGGGATGTAATGTTGAGGCTCTATAAGGCGCTGGTAAGGCCACATTTGGAATATTATGAGAAATTTTGGGCACCATATCTGAGGATATCTGTGCTGGCTCAGGAGAGGGTCCAGAGGAGGTTTTAAAGAATGATCTCAGGAATGTGTAAGCTAACCTATGATGAACATTTGTTGGCACTGGGCCTGTACTCGCTAGAGTTTAAAGAATGAGGGGGGACCTCATTGAAACATACAGAATAGTGAAAGGCTTGGATAGAGTGGATGGGCAGAGGATGTTTCCACTAGTGGGAGAGTCTAGGACTAGAGGTCACAGCCTCAGAATTAATCAACGTTCTTTTAGGAAAGAGATGAGAAGAAATTTCTTTAGTCAGAGGGTGGTGAATCTGTGGAATTCTTTGCGGCCTCTGTGGAGGCCATGTCAGTATATATTTTTAAGGCAGAGATAGATAGATTCTTGATTAGTACAGGTGTCTGAGGTAATGGGAAGAAGGCAGGAGAATGGGGTTAGGAGGGAGAGATAGATCAGCCATGATTGAATGGTGGAGTAGACCCACAGCAAAAACCCACACCATCCTGGCCACACACTCATTTCACCACTGCCATCAGGAATAAGGTACAGGAGCCTGAAACATGGAACGTCTAGGTTCAGGAACAGCTTCTTCCCTACAGCCCTCAGGCTATTAAACACAACCACAAATAAGTTCTGAACTACCACAGACTATTATTATTATTATTGCACTCTATTTGTTTATTTATCAGGTATGTGTGCATGTGTATATATACACAATTAACTTTTTAATCTCCCGTTATGCACTATGTTTCCATATTGTGTTGTGTTGCAGCAAGTAAGAATTTCATTGTCCTATCTGGGACACATGACAATAAAACACTCTTGACTCTTCCTTTATCAGTGATGGGTGAAGCACGGGTGTAATCCTGATCTTGTCCTGATTGGATCCATTCTGTGTGTGCGGAGGAGTTTTAAAGGAGCTGCTAGACGGGTTAGAGGGGAGGTGAAGAAACATATTTTCACACAGAGTGATATGGAAATAATTGTCTCAATGGGTGATAAGAGGCAGAAATACTCACCGCTCATGAGTGGCTCGATGTGACCTGCAGATGCATCGTGTGACATGGGATTATACCGGTTCGACCTTATTTAATTGGCACAATAACGATGGGTTGAATCGCCTCCCGTGCTGTAAATTTTCTATGATTCTATGTTCACGTTTTTGGATAGGTCAAGAATGAGCTGTAGGATTCCAAGTTTGAATCCTAGTGTGTGCTGAGTAGGTACAAGCTAGTCAATACCCCAGTGGGGGGGGTCACAGGAGGGGTCACAGCCCTGGTTGTGGTTAGACAATAGACAATAAGTGCAGGAGCAGGCCATTAAGCCCTTCAAGCCAGCACCGCCATTCAATGTGATCATGGCTGATCATCCCCAATCAGTACCCCGTTCCTGCCTTCTCCCCATATCCCCATGACTGCCATCTTTAAGAGCCCTATCTAGCTCTCTCTTGAAAGTATCCAGAGAACTGGCCTCCACCGCCCTCTGAGGCAGAGAATTCCCCAGACTCACAACCCAGTCCATCATCGGCTCTAACCTCCCTACCATCGAGGGGATCTATCGTAGTTGCTGCCTCAAAAAGGCTGCCAGCATCATTAAGGATCCACACCATCCTGGCCACTCACTCATCTCCCCGCTGCCTTCAGGTAGGTGTGGTGTGCGGCGCCTAACAGCTACGGCTCGACTGCAGTCCGTCTGTCTTTTTAAAATTTTTGTCTCGTTAAATGTATGTTTTGATTCTAGTTTTATTATTTTTTTAGCTGTGTATAACGTGGGGGGTGGGTGGGTGGGGGAAACAGTTTAATGTCTTCCCTGTACAGGGACCAGACTTTTTCCCTGTCGGGTCTCCGATGTTGTTGGCCCTAACATCGTGGAGCCGGCAGTGGCCTCCGGCCGGAACCAACCTGAGGGCTCCAGTTGTGGAGCCTGCGGACTTGCCATCGCGGAGCTGGCTGACTTCGGAGCGGGAGGAGCTGTGGTGGCGCGCGGATGCGACCCGACTGCGGAGCTTCGGAGGCACCAGCCACAGGCCCTGTGGATGATAACATCGGGAGCTCGCAGGTCCCTGGTGGGAGACCGCTTTACGGAGCTCCCACAACGGCAACTTCTCCCGCCGGAATCGTGGGGTGAAATGACTTGGAGCGGGGTCTAACATCGCCCGGCGCAGCTTAACGGCCGCGGGACTTGCCATCGCCTTTAACATCGGGAGCCCCGGTTCGCCTCGACGTTGCAGTTGGACTGCTGGCCGCGGGAGAACAAAGGGAAGAGATTAGACTTTTGCCTTCCATCACAGTGAGGAGGTGTTGGAGATTCACTGTGATGGATGTTTGTGTAAACTGTGTTAAGTGTGGGTCTTGTTTTTTTTTGTAATTGTTAAGACTGTAGAAAGACTGTAGAAAATGCCATTTTGTTCAAACCAAGCTGTTTGAATGACAATAAAAGGCATTCTATTCTAAGGTGCAGGAGCCTGAAATCTGCAACATCCAGATTCAGGAATAGCTGCTTCCACACAGCCATCAGGCTATTAAACTCAACTCAAACAAAATTCTGATCATCAATAGCCCATTGCACTTTATCTTTATATGCTTATTTATGTGAGTATATATTTATTCAATGCAGGCACGTGCCGTGAGTAATTACCCAGGGTAGGCACTCAGTCTGCTTTAAAAAAAATGTAAACCGCGCATGCGCAGATTGTTCTCCCCGTTAAATAAATAAATAAATAAAAACAGTGACATTTCAATTTGCCCAAGGCTTCCTAGTCCAATTGGGGGGGGGGCAGTTCCTTTCACAGCTTGTGGAGAGTCTGTGCCAGGGGTAAAGTTGTGGGGAGGACACAAGTGTTGAGAAGGAGGGTGTCGGGGATACTGCCAGCGCTGCAAAGGACACAGAGAACATTCACGAGGAAGGTGCCAGGACTAGAGGGTCTGAGCGATATATAGAGGTTGTAGGCTGGACATGTGAGGAGCAATGGTGAAAATCGCAAGGAAGTACTTATCACAAAGTACTGGAATCTTCACTCCCTCACCGCTGCCGCAGCTCTCCAGGTGTGAAGCCACGCACTGTAGCTGGGGATAGAAGCAGCTCGGGGAGCGGCCACCGGGACCCAACAGCTGAACTGGCCGCCACTTCAGCGCCTTCTACCGGCCCGCTCACCTTTGGCAGTGCTCTCCGTCGGAACACCTGTCACCTGCCGTTCGCCGACTTCGCTCATGTCAGCGACTTCCTGCAAATCCTTAAATTCCCACAGCTGAGTAACCTCAATCGCGCTGTCGGAATTTAAGGACATGAGTGAGGCCAGCGAGCGGCAGGAGAGAGGTTTTTAGATGGAGAGCTGCCAGAGGTGGGCGGGTGGTTCTGGAGCTAAGGTGGCGGCTGGTTCCGCTGTCCGGCCCGGCGGCCGCTCGAGCTACTTCTCTCTCTATCTCCCCCCCCCCCCGGCCTAGGAGCAGTGTGATTTCATGCCCCCTTGCAAGGAGCGTCGCAAGTGGATGCCCCCGACCCCTCATTCATAACATTTGTGCCCTCCCCGCAATGTTACCCCGGGCCAGACTCCCCAAACGCTGTGAAAGGAGCTCTCCCCCCACCCCCACTCCCACACCCCCCCCCCCCCCCCAACACCCCGGCAAATACGGTATTAAAAAAAAAAATCACAAAATGTACTTACCACATCATTGGGACACGACAAACCATGGTTGAAAACCCCGCCAATAAACTTGCACTGCGCATGCGCAGTAGACTGATGCGCATGCGCAGTGCTACAAAGGCAGGATTTCTGCTGCCTTCAGCCCCGATTAAAATTGACGGCTTCAGGCAGCGCTGACGGCACGTGGGCTGCACAGAGCTTCCCGTGTCACAAGCACTGCGGGTGAAAGGCACGGGGAATTATGCCTACCTAAGAGATCAGTCTCTTACATAGGCATAATTCTCCCATGCCTTTACTATTTATATTTAATAATTGCCATTTCATAATTTTAGTCAGGGTAGGCAGTGCCTACCTTGCCTACCCTGACGGCACGTGCCTGATTCAATGGTATATGGTCACACTGATCTGTTCCTCCCTGGTGCCAGGGAGGAACAGATCAGTTCCTCAGGGAATTGCCTCCCTGGTGCCAGGGTCCGGGATGTGTCTGAATGGTCCAAGATATCCTGAAAAGGGAGAGAGGGGAGCCTGAGGTCGTGGTACATATTGGTACCAATGTCATAGATAAAAAAAGAGAAGAGATCCTGAAAGGAGAATTTAGGGAGTTAGGAAGAGAGTTAAGGAAAAGAACTGCAAAGATAACAATCTCAGGATTACTTCCTGTGCCACGCGACAGTGAGAGTGGGAATGGAGGAAGGTGGAGGATAGATGCCTGGCTGAAGGACTGGTGCAGAGGGCAGGGATTCAAGTTTCTGGATCAGTGGAACCTTTTTTGGGGAAGGAATGACCTGTATAAAAAGGACGGGTTGCACTTGAACCCAAGGGGACCAGTATCCTGGCAGGGAAATTTGCAAAGGCTACTGGGGGGACTTGAGAATGGTTGGGGGGAGGGACTCAAATAGAGAAAGCCAGTAGACAGGGTCTGAGGCAGGAGGCAGAAAAGGGAAGCACTCAGACCCAACATGTAGGGGGGAAAGAAGAAAAAAATAATAAACAGAGAATAAGAGGTGGTGGGTTTCCAGGGCAAAAATCAAAAGGGGCCACTTGTCAACATAATTGTATAAGGAGTAAGAGTGTTGTAATAACAAGCCTGAAGGCTTTGTGTCTCAATGCAGGGAGCATTCGTAATAAGGTGGACGAGTTGAATGTACAGATAGCTATTAATGACTATGCTATAGTTGGGATCAGGGATACATGGCTCCAGGGGGACCAAGGCTGGGATCTGAACATCCAGGGATATTTAATATTCGGGAAGGATAGACGGAAAGGAAAAGGAGGTGGGGTAGCGTTGCTAGTGAGAGAGGAGATTAGTGCAATAGAAAGGAAGGACATTAGCTTGGAGGATGTGGAATCAATATGGGTAGAGCTGCGAAACTCTAAGGGGCAGAAAACGCTAGTGGGAGTTGTGTACAGGCCACCTAACAGTAGTAGTGGAGTTGGGGATGGCATCAAACAGGAAATTAGAAATGCGTGCAACAAGGGTAAAACAGTTATAATGGGTGACTTCAACTACATATAGATTGGGTGAATCAAATGGGCAGGGGTGCTGAGGAAGAGGATTTCTTGGAATTTATGCGGGATAGTTTTCTAAACCAACATGTAGAGGAACCTACTAGAGAGCAGGCTATTCTTGACTGGGTATTGAGTAATGAGGAAGGGTTAGTTAGCAGTCTTGTTGTGTGTGGCCCCTTGGGCAAGAGTGACCATAATATGGTTGAGTTCTTCATTAGGATGGAGAGTGACATAATTAAGTCAGAAACAAGGGTTCTGAACTTAAACAAAGGTAACTTTGAAGGTACGAGACGTGAATTGGCCAAGATAGACTGGCAAGTGATTCTTCAAGGGTTGACAGTGGATGTGCAATGGAAGGTGGATAACAAAGGAAATCAGGGATAGTATCAAAGCAAAGGATGATGCGTACAAAGTAGCCAGAAAAAGCAGCATACCAGAGGACTGGGAGAAATTCAGAGTCCAGCAGAGGAGGACAAAGGGCTTGATTAGGAAAGGGAAAATAGATTATGAAAGAAAACTGGCAGGGAACATAAAAACTGACTGCAAAAGTTTTTATAGATATGTGAAGAGAAAGAGATTTGTTAAAACAAATGTAGGCCCCTTGCAGTCAGAAACATAGAAACATAGAAATTAGGTGCAGGAATAGGCCATTCGGCCCTTCGAGCCTGCACCGCCATTCAATATGATCATGGCTGATCATCCAACTCAGTATCCCGTACCTGCCTTCTCTCCATACCCTCTGATCCCCTTAGCCACAAGGGCCACATCTAACTCCCTCTTAAATATATCCAATGAACTGGCCTCAACTACCCTCTGTGGCAGAGAATTCCAGAGACCCACCACTCTCTGTGTGAAAAAATTCCTTCTCATCTCGGTCCTAAAGGATTTCCCCCTTATCCTTAAGCTGTGACCCCTTGTCCTGGACGTCCCCAACATCGGGAACAATCTTCCTGCATCTAGCCTGTCCAACCCCTTAAGAATCTTGTAAGTTTCTATAAGATCCCCTCTCAATCTCCTAAATTCTAGAGAGTATAAACCGAGTCTATGCAGTCTTTGTTCATAAGACAGTCCTGACATCCCAGGAATCAGTCTGGTGAACCTTCGCTGCACTCCCTCTATGGCAACAATGTCCTTCCTCAGATTTGGAGACCAGAACTGTACGCAATACTCCAGGTGTGGCCTCACCAAGACCCTATACAACTGAAGTAGAACCTCCCTGCTCCTATACTCAAATCCTTTTGCTATGAAAGCTAACATACCATTGGCTTTCTTCACTGCCTGTTGTACCTGCATGCCTACTTTCAATGACTGGTGTACCATGACACCCAGGTCGCGCTGCATCTCCCCTTTTCCTAATCGGCCACCATTTAGATAGTAGTCGGTTTTCCTATTTTTGCCACCAAAGTGGATAACCTCACATTTATCCACATTATACTGCATCTGCCAAACATTTGCCCACTCACCCAGCATATCCAAGTCACCTTGCATTCTCCTAGCATCCTCCTCACAGCTCACTGCCCCCCAGCTTAGTGTCATCCGCAAACTTGGAGATATTGCCTTCAATTCCCTCATCCAGATCATTTATGTATATTGTAAATAGCTGGGGTCCCAGCACTGAGCCTTGCGGTACCCCACTAGTCACTGCCTGCCATTGTGAAAACGACCCGTTAACTCCTACTCTTTGCTTCCTGTTTGCCAGCCAGTTCTCTATCCACATCAATACTGAACCCCCCAATGCCATATGCTTTAAGTTTATATACTAATCGCTTATGTGGGACCTTGTCGAAAGCCTTCTGGAAGTCCAGATACACCACATCCACTGGTTCTCCCCCATCCACGCTACTTGTTACATCCTCGAAAAATTCCACAAGATTCGTCAGACATGATTTACCTTTCGTAAATCCATGCTGACTTTGTCCAATGATTTCACCACTTTCCAAATGTGCTGCTATCCCATCTTTAATAACTGACTCTAGCAGTTTCCCCACTACCGATGTTAGACTAACTGGTCTGTAATTCCCCATTTTCTCTCTCCCCCCCTTCTTAAAAAGAGGGGTTACGTTTGCTACCCGCCAATCCTCAGGAACTACTCCAGAATCTAAAGAGTTTTGAAAGATTATCACTAATGCATCCACTATTTCCGGAGCTACTTCCTTAAGTACTCTGGGATGCAGCCTATCTGGCCCTGGGGATTTATCGGCCTTTAATCCATTCAATTTACCCAACACCACTTCCCGAAACAGGTCAGTTGATCATGGGGAACAAGGATATGGTGGACCAATTGAATAACTACTTTGGTTCTGTCTTCACTAAGGAAGACATAAATAATCTGCCGGAAATAGCAGGGGACCGGGGGTCAAATAAGGTGAGGGAACTGAGTGAAATCCAGGTTAGCCGGGAAGTGGTGTTGTGTAAATTGAATGGATTATAGGCCGATAAATCCCCAGGGCCAGATAGTCTGCATCCAAGAGTACTCAAGGAAGTAGCCACAGAAATAGTGGATGCATTAGTGATAATGTTTCAAAACTCCTTAGATTCTGGAGTAGTTCCTGAGGATTGGAGGGTAGCTAATGTAACCCCACTTTTTAAAAAAGGAGGGAGAGAGAAAACGGGGAATTACAGACCAGTTAGTCTAACATCGGTAGTGGGGAAACTGCTAGAATCAGTTATTAAAAATGGGATAGCAGTACATTTCGAAAGTGGTGAAATCATTGGACAAAGTCAGCATGGATTTACGAAAGGTAAATCATGTATGACGAATCTTATAGAATTTTTCGAGGATGTAACTAGTAGAGTGGATAAGGGAGAACCAGTGGATGTGTTATATCTAGACTTTCAGAAGGCATTCGACAAGGTCCCACATAAGATATTAGTATACAAACTTAAAGCACACGGTATTGGGGGTTCAGTATTGATGTGGATAGCGAACTGGCTGGCAGACAGGAAGCAAAGGGTAGGAGTAAACGGGTCCTTTTCAGAATGGCAGGCAGTGACTAGTGGGGTACCGCAACGCTCAGTGCTGGGACCCCAGCTATTTACAATATATATTAATGATCTGGATGAGGGAATTGAATGCAACATCTTCAAGTTTGCAGAGACATGAGGGGGGATCTTATAGAAACTTACAAAATTCTTAAGGGGTTGGATAGGCTAGATGCAGGAAGATTGTTCCAGATGTTGGGGAGTCCAGAACAAGGGGTCACAGTCTAAGGATAAGGGTGAATTCCTTTAGGACCGAGATGAGGAAAACATTTTTCACACAGAGAGTGGTGAGTCTCTGGAATTCTCTGCCACAGAAGGTAGTTGAGGCCAGTTCATTGGCTATATTTAAGAGGGAGTTAGATGTGGCCCTTGTGGCTAAAGGGATCATGGGGTATGGAGAGAAGGCAGCTACAGGATACTGAGTTGGATGATCAGCCATGATCATATTGAATGGCGGTGCAGGCTCGAAGGGCCGAATGGCCTACTCCTGCACCTATTTTCTATGTTTCTATGTTCTGTATTTATTTATGTCTATTATATTCTGTTGTGCTGAAGCAAAGCAAGAATTTCATTGTCCTATCTGGGACACATGACAATAGACTCTCTTGAATCTTGAAGCTCTGTGAAAAAAAATGTTTCCTCATCTCCGTTCTCAATGGCTAACCCCTTATTCTTATACTGTGGCCCCTGGTTCTGGACTCCCCCAACATCGGGAACATGTTTCCTGCCTCTAGCGGGTCCAAACCCTTAACAATCTTATATCTTTCAATAAGATCCCCTCTCATCCTTCTAAACTCCAGTGTACAAACCCAGCCGCTCCATTCTCTCAGCATATGACAGTCCTGCCATCCCGGGAAGTAACCTTGTAAACCTACGCTGTACTCCCTCAATAGCAAGAATGTCCTTCCTCAAATTAGGGAACCAAAACTGCACACAATACTCCAGGTGTGGTCTCACTAGGGCCCTGTACAACTGCAGAAGGACCTCTTTGCTCCTATACTCGACTCCTCTTGTTATGAAGGCCAACATGCCATTCGCTTTCTTGGGTGAATGTGTACTTATGATTGAAGCCAGAGTCACTGCACTCCCTGCTGGTAGTGTCCAGATACACTTTTGAGATTAGTCCTTTGTGTTTAGGTCTTGAAACATAGAAACATAGAAAATAGGTGCAGGAGTAGGCCATTCGGCCCTTCGAGCCAGCATCATCATTCCATATGATCGCGGCTGATTATCCAAAATCAGTACCCTGTTGCTGCTTTCTCCCCCTATCCTTTGATTCCGTTAGCCCTAAGAGCTATATCTAACTTACTCTTGAATGCATACAGTGAATTGGCCTCTTGGCCTCCACTGCCTTCCGTGGCAGAGAATTCCACAGATTCACAACTCTCTGGGTGAAAATGTTTTTCCTCATCTCAGTCCTAAATGGCCTACCCCTTATCCTTAAACTGTGACCCCTGGTTCTGGGACACCCCCCCCCCCCCAACATCGGGGGGACAATGTGGGGTTGATGCAGTGGAAGGAGTGGGTGATGTTGAATGATGGAGAAGAACATTTTGTGAAATCATTCAAACACGCTGTAGTGAGATGAGAAGATGTAGTTACATTTTTGTCTATCTGATCAAATAACTATTACAACGGATAAAAGCTGCAAAGAAATCCCAATGCAAAACAGTACGTAAATATTCAGGAAGTTAAGGGTCCATCTGGATTTTTCCAGCTCTGACCAGCTGTCAAGACAACATTTCCGGTAGCACGTTTGATTTTCACGGGTCCCTGAGCCCAGAAAGGGCAGAATAATTAGTTTCTGTGGTTCTGAAAGTGACTGAATATTTACAATGATTCCTGAGTGCGGCGGGTGGAGGTAATGCCAGAGCAAACCTTTTCTTTCAAATAAATTTATGTTATATTTCTCAAATGCGCTGAGGTAGCAGAGTGTTTTGCTTTAGATTTTGAATCCGTTTCATTTTATTACAAAAAGCTAACTATGAATGTTCATCCCCTTTAGTGTTCCAGCCTAGAGTGAAGATGATTTTTATGCTGCAGCTCATGTCCTTCAGTCTTGCCTTCGTGTCAACGTTTTTCTTGATTGTGGCGACCTGGACCGATTGCTGGATGGTTAACGCTGATGACAGCTTGGAGGTGAGCGACTACTGACTGCTTTGCAAATTACCATCGACCCCCTTCCCCCTCAAACTGAAATCAGTCCTAGTCTTCAGTTTGCAATCCAATACTGTTGTAAGTCGCTGCTTGGGGTACTAATGTTCTTGGTATTGGGCTGCTGAAAGTTATGTTCTTGATGTTGTGAGTTCCGGCTCCCAGCGCAGAGACAGACATGCACCACGAGATAAGGTCATCATTGGCGGTGCCTCCCTCCGACGTGCGCCGACCTGCTGTGCCTCCACTTAGTCCACTGGTGGACCAAGCAGCAGTTGAAGACCATGCGCATTGTCCCAGGTGTCCAGGCAATTTTTTTTTTTGCTCAACCAGCCAGTGAAACGGAGACATTTGTTTTATTGGTGTATGTGGGATCTTGCAGCTGCTGCCTCAATTGGCACTTGCAGTTCAAACAGATTCTTTGGGCCTTAAAATGATATGGGACATTTTAAAATTGGAAAAGCCACCAATTATATCAAAGTTATTTCTCCAAGCATTGGAACTGACAGTTGTGAGTGACATCCTCTGCACTTACACTTACAAACGGAGCCCTTTGCCCTGGCACGCCGAACTATTGCAGAAACGCAGTGTGAAACAGTTAAAGGGAGGGTCCGTTTCAGGGTAAATTAGCAAGTTCTGATAATATTGTCTATGACAATATCTTACATAGGACTTTGGAATTTAAACATGATCTATGCACAATTTAAATTACGGCACCATTGGCTTCGTGGTATCTGCACAAATGAAACACTGACATTTGATGAAAATGGCTTTAATTCGCATTATGTTTAAGAAGGAACTGCAGATGCTGGAAAAATCGAAGGTAGACAAAAATGCTGGACAAACTCAGCGGGCGAGGCAGCATCTTTGGAGCGAAGGAATAGGTGACGTTTCGGGTCTGAAGAAGGGTCTCGACCCGAACCGCCACTTTCGTTCCATAGATGCTGCCTCACCCGCTGAGTTTCTCCAGCATTTTAGTCTACCTTTAATTCACATTAGGTGATTTGTCTCAGATCTGCCTATAGCAAAAAGGTCAACTAGTGGTTTTCAGTATTAGTATGGGATTCACGAGTATTCACTAGACAATAGGTGCAGGAGTGGGCCATTCGGCCCTTCGAGCCAGCACCGCCATTCAATGTGATCATGGCTGATCATCCCCAATCAGTACCCCGTTCCTGCCTTCTCCCCATATCCCGACTCCGCTATTTTTAAGAGCCCTATCTAGCTCTCTCTTGAAAGCATCCAGAGAACCCGCCTCCACCGCCCTCTGAGGCAGAGAATTCCACCCTCAGCACTCTTTGTGAGAAAAAGTGTTTCCTCATCTCCGTTCAAAATGGCTTACTCCTTATTCCTAAATTTGGACGCTGGTCGGACTGAAGAATCAGCGCACAATCAAAAAGGAAAGCAGGAACAGGATTTCAATATTCTCAATTTTTTCACATTTGAAAATTAAAAGAACGTAGTGATTGAGTGTCTTTGAATGGCCGTTTGTTCATGCCAGAGGAAGTATGTCACTTAAAATATGTTCTGATGATGGTGCATTGTCGTGGATGTTTGTTATAAGACCATGTTAGAACATTGTCTGGTAAATTACATACAGGCACCATGCCTGTAAAAGCTCCAGTAACATATCCTGAACTTTGCTGATGTGACTGGCTTGGTGGTGAGATGACATGGGAGATGAGGGCATGCTCCCTCGCCCAAACTGGTTTAACATCAGTAGAGAGTAAGAGTAAGGGAATAGGGATCATAAGATGAGCTGGGGGTTGGGTGATATTGGGGAATTCGCTGCAAGGGCACAACTAATAGAGCCACTCCCACAAAGTGCCGAAGGACCCAGGTTCCATCCTGACCTCCTGTGCTGTCTAGGCCTATTTACACATTCTGTAACTAAATAGGTTTCCTCCGCATGCTCCATTTTCTTTCCTTCCCAGAGATGTGTGTGGCAGTAGATTGACTGCCCTTGTGTGCAGGTTGGAGGTAGAATCTGGGGAGAATTGGGAATGTCAGTAGAATAAAAATAGGATCAAAGCAAATGGGGGATTGATTGTCAGTGGAGACCCAGTGGACTGAAAGGCCTGTTTCAATGCAGTAGCTCTCTCTAAAAGTTATATCTCCTCAATCATCCATAAGGATAAAGATTGTGCACAATGCAGTACTGCTGACCTTCGTGATTACAAAATGTTCTGGGTGCCAATTTACATATTAAATGCAACAGTTGGGTTTGGAGTTCCTGGATTCAGAGTTGTTGTTCCTCACTGCTGCCCAGTGTAGAAGGTCTTCCTTTCTTCCTTCCTATGGTGAGCCCAGCATAGATTTCATGTCTGAGTTTCCTTTCCAGCCAAGTAGTTTACCAACAACTTTTCATCTTTCTTTCTTTCTTTTAAAATCTTCTTATTCGTTTTTTTTCAAAAACAAGAACAAAACAAACAAAAAATAATAATGCTAAACATAACAATGATATTGATACATAGGGATCAGGATTACATCAATAACAGGTATGACCTAAATATGAGTCCAGTGTCAAAATACACATTGAATATAGACCTCACGGTCTCTATGTAAATATAGTTAAATGTTTAAAAGAAAACATATATAAAAAAAACAAAAAGATAAAAAGAAAAAGGAATAGAAAAGAAAAAAGGAAAAAACAAAACCCCCCTAAACTAGAAAAAAAAGCAAAACAGAATCTGAGCTGCAAAGAATTTCAACAATTTAAGTCCCTGTTTGTCGTGAAGTCCGTTCCACCGTAGAAAGGTAAAATAATTATTATAACAGTTGGAGAGGGGACAATTTATGTTGTGTGAAAATGTTGAATAAATCTTCCCCAAGTCCTATCAAATTTAACCAAGGATTCAACAATGTCACTCCTGATTTTTTCTAAATTTAAACATGATATAGTTTCAGAGTACCAATGGAGTGTGGTCGGAGGGTTAGAGTCTTTCCATTTAAATAAAATAGATCTTCTGGCAATTAATGTGGTAAAAGCAATCAGCCTATGGGCGGAACGGGACAGACGAGTAGAATCTAACATTGGTAGCCCAAAAATTGCAGTAATAGGATGAGGTTGTAAATCAATACCTAAAACTACAGAAATAGTATCAAAGATTTATTTCCAATATTTTTCCAAAAGTGGGCAGGACCAAAACATATGAGTCAGTGAGGCCACTTCAGAGTTACATTTGTCACAGGTAGGATTTATATGACCATAAAAAAACGAGCTAACTTATCTCTTCATCTTCAGTAATACTTTAAGAGGTTTACTTGCACACAGGGCTGCCATGGTTTGTGAAAACTTCCACATAGTTTATTGTGCCCCAGGGGTTACCAAGAACAACAACCTGGTGAGCATACAGATGATGAGATAGAGTCATAGTCATAGTCATAGTGTGATACAGCATGGAAATAGGCCCTTCAGCCCAACTTGCCCACACCGGCCAACATGTCCCAGCTATACTAGTCCCATCTGCCCGCGTTGGGTCCATATCCCTCCAAACCTGTCCTATCCAAATACTTGTCTGTTTCTTAAACATTCCTATAGTCCCGGCGTCAATTACGTCCTTTGGCAACATGTTCCAAACACCCCTTGTGTGTGGGGATTGAAAATTGGTGAATAAAGTCATTGCAGATATGACCAGACCATTCAGCCCATTAAAGAAATGTATCCTGAGGATGCAATGGTAAGCAGAATGGCAGCCAAATATTGTTAATTTCATCACTGGTAGTCTCAGAGCTGTGCAGCATGGAAACAGGCCCTTTGAATACACACAAACTATCAGCCACCTATTTAGCATTCATTTTATTCTAACCCCTCACATTCCCTACAGTTCCACGAGATTCTTCCATTCATCTTCCAAGAAAAGGCCAATTAACCTACTACTCACATTTATGGGATGTGGGAGAAAACCATTGCACCCAGAGGAATCCCACACAGTTACAGAGAGAGCGTGCAAACTCCACACAGATAGCCTTGATGGTCAGGATGGAACCTGGCTCTCTTGAAGCAGCATATCCACTAGCTGTGATAATGTGCCACCAGTGTAGTCATCATCATTCAGTTCAATGCTGTAGAAATACTCAAAGTAATCAGGATCAACAATGGCAAGGATAACTGGTGTCAGACTGGCAGAGACAAATGCTCACACTTCTGTTTCTGGCTCACATTCCCAGGTCAGCCAGAAATGTAGGGGTTTGTGGTGGGAGTGTGTGACCAACTCCATGGATGGGATCAGGACGTGCGACCAATATGACTCCATCTTAGCAGAACATCCACGTAAGTAGCGACGGAACAGCAGAAGTGGAATATTGAAGTAACTTCTATTGATCCAAGTGGTGGGAAAATCTGATCTATCTCAAAGCTATGGAATGTGATTGTGGGTACGGATAACTCTGATTGGGGGACCAAATCGTAATTGTTATGCAGTTGGAAAATGGGGTAATATTTCACTGCTGTGCAAATCCTGCTGGTATTCCCTAGTTTCATTGGGAAAAGTAGTGACATGAAGAGCTATTGAAAGGTGATAAAACAAGTGTGTTTATTCAAACAAAAAAGGCAAAGAAATGAGGCAGAAATGTCAGTCAGCATGGTTGCTAAATATCAATATGTGCCCTTGTTAACAAGCCTTTAACCCATTTAAAACAAGTCTGAACATTCATGTAAAATACTTACCAACTTGGCATAATTGAGTGTGGTCCCACTTCAGAATCAGGCAGCTGTGGGCCAATACCCTTCTACTCACTCTGTAAAGGATGTGGCTATATGCTAACAATGCAAGGAAAGTGAGACACTGATGCAGTGCTGCATCGTTGCTAGTGTGTACCTCTGGTGTGGTGATCGTCCAATGTACAGGCAGATGTAAAGGCTCCTGTGGTACGATTTAATGAGGGTTGAAGGTTCAGCATGTCTCTGATCACGTTGACCCCAGCACCAGGACACAATTATTCAATGGGAATTGATACGGTTGGGTGTCCCAGTAGGTTGATTTCCTGCTCTGTAGTTCAAACGCGACTTGTGACCATGACGCATTTTGGAAAGTTCAGAGGATGTCAAGGATGCTGCACAAATGCTAACTTTTTATTTCTAGTAAAGGATGGATTCGTGCAAATAGAGGCGGGTAAAAACATTGTACATCATTGCACAGTGTTTGACATCAAATTCCCTGGATGACTGTTAGCCCACTGCTTTGACAAGACTAGTAAAGACATTAACTGGGTGAACTAAGGGGGACCCGGCGGGTGGACGAGGAAGGGATGAGGGCTTTTTGTAATTTTGTCGGAGAATTTTGTGTACTTTGTATGCAAAAACAAAGAATTTCACTGCACCTAGCTAGGTTCACATGAGAATAAGGTATGATGATCATCATGTGAGCAGCTGAGCTGTTTTCATCCCCCAGTGATTAAGGTGGGTGCTGGTAGTAGAGGTAATAAAGATCAAGAAAGATATAACATCAAGGATATGGAAACATGAACATGTTCAGGATAGTTAACAATAGAAAATAGTAACAGTAAGGAAAAGATTATACTCAAATTCAGCCAATGATAAAATGTGGGAAAGCGTGATTAATTTCCTTCATTGGTGTGAGACATAAACTCTCACCAATAGTTGTCAGATCATCTCTTTTAGTGGTTGACATAATTGTTAGGATCCTGGGAGAACTTTGCTGTTCTTTTGTGGACAGTGTGGTCCATTTACATCAACCAGAAAAGTTTCATGTGGCTTCAGGCACACAGCAGAATCGCACTCACTCACCAATTCATGAAGTTTCAGTCTGGATAATAGTTGATGTATATGTATTTTGTATTTTGTACAAATCTAAATCCTTCAAACACAGTGGGAACAACTTTTCTGAGACAAGGCTGCATGGTAGTATTTCTTTAAATAGATGATTATTATTTTCTTCTCAGGGAGGAAACTTACCATTCTTATCAGTCTGAGTGCCAGTGATTTTCATCCCACAGAAGGAGGTTGTTTTGTATGAGGCCTATGTTCTGCCTGACCAGTCTACTCACTAAAACAAATTATGACACGTGTCTTTAGGTCTCACTACCTGGGCATGGACTATAAATCTCAGCCTTGACAGGTGCGAATGGTTGCCAAAAAGGGTATTGAAGGCTACTGGATCCATTGGAACGCTGCTAAATACCAGAGAAATAATATTAGTCTGAAAGGATGAGAGAGAGGTTTCTCTAGCTGGAGATATTTTAGATATTTTACATGCATATATGTGAGATTTTTCATTTTCTTTCTTGTTTTCTCCCAGTTAAGATAGTATTGACTCGAGCCCTCATGATTACAGCAGACATTCTAGCTGGCTTTGCACTAATTATATTAATTTTGGGATTGGACTGTGTGAAGATTCTAAGAGATGAACCTCAGATCAAATTAAGAATCTGCTACATGGCAGGCTTCATTTTTGGGATTGGAGGTAAGTGACTATTATCCCACTGCTTGGACAAAACTAGTAAATGGGTGCACATTAAAATGAACTGGGTGAACTAAAGGGTACCCGCTTGGGACTGACGAGGAAATGATGCTCATTTTATAGCGCATTTTCTGAAGAGCATTTGATTAAGTAATTGAGAAGTCCTGATGATGCAGTTGGTGCGTAAATGCTGACCTGGATCTGCGCAGCATTAATCAGAAACACCAGCCGATGTCTGAACTCACTGATCCGTAGGAACGGCTGCAACACCCTTCAGCCCACAGCAAGGCGGTAAAGTAATCACAGGCCCCCTCACAACTGCTGAGTGAGCCTCGGATTGAGCATTACTGTGGTACGTCTGATTAGGGTTAGGGTTAAACCTTAAAGCATTGAGGGCTAGATTTTCTAATTGGTACTTTAGAATTAATTTGGTTAATCAGAAAAAAATCTAGTTTTCATTGAGAGTTATTGGATCATGCTGATTCCAGCAGAAGATAATATCCTCAGGAGGGAATGGATTGGAAGAAAAATTTTATGTGCACATCTTTATGAGGGGAAACTAAAATTATGCAATGACACAACAATCCAAAATTATGTCTGCAAAAAAGGAAGGAATACAGTATTCAAGGTGCCCACAAAGTGGCGGAGTAACTCAGTGGGTCAGGAACCATCTCTGGAGAAAAGAATAGGCGGTGTTTCGGGTCGAGACCCTTCATCAGACTGTATCGGTGGGGGGGGGGGTAGATAATAGGCATCCCCTACCATGTTACTTGAGACTAAACCTTACATTTATTGGATGTCATCCGACTAGACCTTGAACCCAACACAGACAATCTGACATTGGTAATCCCGCAGTGATCACTTGCGGGATTACCAATGGCTGCCTTAAAGATGGTTGAGTCAGCATCTTGGATTCACTGAGCCAAAAATATATTACAAGTGGCACTGTAAAAGGAGGGTGGAGTACAGATAAGAAGGACAGTAATGATTACCAATGGGAAGATAATAGATAATGGGGAACATTAGAGTGGCTAGTTGTATACGTATCATAAAAAGATCAAATCCCCCCAAAAAATCAATGGAGACAAGAGACTGCAGATGTTGGAATCTGGAGCAACAAAGAATCTTCTGGAGGAACTCAGTGGGTCAAGAAGCATCTGTAGATGAAAAGGAATGGCCAACCGTTCCTTTCCACCCACAGATTATGTTCAAACTACTGACAATAGACAATAGGTGCAGGAGTAGGCCATTCGGCCCTTCGATCCAGCTCTGCCATTCAATGTGATCATGGCTGATCATCCCCACTGAGTTTCTTCAGATTTTTTGTTGCTGAGAGAATTTTTTTTTGAATGAAAATGCCAAGGTCTCCCAGCAGCTTTACATTGAGCAGGTTGAGTATAGTTTTCATTTACATTTAGTTTATTTTGTGAACTTTCCATTAATTACGTCAGTATTATTAAAGGTCCACAGATTCATGCACTATTTGGTGTCTCCTCTGTTGTGTCACCTACGCTAGGTTGGAGACCACTGAACATAACTGCTGCGCATTCATCACCAACACCTGGCTTATCCAGCCTGCAGTAAGTGTGAATGTATTGACAATGCACCTGTCTGTCCACAGGAGTGCCGGGTATGATTGGGTCAGTGTGGTACGCCGTGGATGTTTACGTGGAAAGAGCTACACTGGTTCTGCAGCATGTCTTTTTGGGAATTCAGTACGAGTTTGGTTGGTCCTGCTGGCTGGGTATGGCTGGGTCAACAGGCTGTTTCTTAGCTTCCATCTTGTTAACTTGCTGTCTTTATCTTTTCAGAGGTAAGTTAAATTATATCCCTCCACTATAATTTTCAGTTTCCGGGTTAGATCAAAGGGTGAGCTGCCATGTTGGTGGAGATTGGGGGTGGGGAGGCAGTCACTGAAGGGTTGGATCTGGGTACATATTTCAAGTACCCAACCAGTGTCCCAGACCGGCTGCAAGGTGCAGGGAATGCCCAGCCACAACAGCAGCAAAGACAATATGATCCTCATTCTGCAGTGTTCTCTATGACGTGTCGCACTGGGAATGGCGTCATTGATCTGCCTGGCTGAAATGACAGGGAGCTCCAGGAAGGCAAGGAAACTCCTAGTTGGATTTTCAGAGTGTGCAGAAACAAACGGAAATGGCCAGTTATGTCTTTTCAATGTACTCTCTTTTCAATGACTTGAGGCTAAGAAAAACATGATGGTGTTGAAGGACTCACGACTCGGGTAGCACGGTCACTTTCATATGAACCTCATTCATCTTCTCCTTCTGGGCAGTCCCTTGGCACCGAGGATGATTCATCTCCATTCCTGGTTTGTGTACTTGGAGATGCTGATGAGGCCAATGTGGGAATGAAGAACATGCTCCCAGATAGGCCCCTGCTTGTTGACAAGCGTGGTGTTAGTTAGTGAGATGGTCTGGGCACTCAGCTGGTAATGCAGGTTTCTGTGCATGGATCTCCCAAATGCTACTTCTCCATTTTGACTGATCTTGGTCCAGGGATGCTCAGAAGTCATGAACATATTGCATTTCAGAGATGCTAAGCACATCCATGAGGCAAGGTCGCTCTGTTTGCATGTTACAAATGACATGGCATGCCCAACGTTTGTAACCTAACGTATACAAACACCAACACACTCCACACTCACGCACCCACTCCATATTCACGCATTCCACACTTACGCACCCACTCCACACTCACGCACCAACTCCACACTCACGCATACACATGCACACTCATGCATACACATGCACACTCACGCATACACATGCACACATATGTACACACACACGCACTCCACACACGCACATTCCACATACACACACTCCACACATACATACACACACACTCCACACACACATACACACACAAAGGTAAAACAGTTATAATGGGTGACTTCAATCCACATATAGATTGGGGTGAATCAAATTGGCAGGGGTGCTGAGGAAGAGGATTTCTTGGAATGTATGCGGGATAGTTTTCTAAACCAACGTGTAGAGGAACTAACAAGAGAGCAGGCTATTCTAGACTGGGTATTGAGTAATGAGGAAGGGTTAGTTAGCAGTCTTGTTGTGCGTGGCCCCTTGGGCAAGAGTGACCATAATATGGTTGAGTTCTTCATTAGGATGGAGAGTGACATAATTAATTCAGAAACAAGGGTTCTGAACTTAAAGAAAGGTAACTTTGAAGGTATGAGACGCGAATTGGCCAAGATAGACTGGCAATTGATTCTTAAAGGGTTGACAGTTGATGTGTAATGGAAGGCATTTAAAGACTGCATGGATGAACTACAACAATTGTTCATCCCAGTGTGGCAAAATACTAAATCAGGGAAGGTAGTGCATCTGTGGATAACAACGGAAATCAGGGATAGTATCAAAACAAAAGATGAAGCGTACAAAGTAGCCAGAAAAAGCAACCTACCAAAGGACTGGGAGAAATTCAGAGTCCAGCAGAGGAGGACAAAGGGCTTAATTAGGAAAGGGAAAATAGATTATGAAAGAAAACTGGCAGGGAACATAAAAACTGACTGCAAAATATTTTATAGATATGTGAAGAGAAAAAGATTAGTTAAAACAAATGTAGGTCCCTTGCAGTCAGAAACAGGTGAATTGATCATGGGGAACAAGGACATGGCGGACCAATTGAATAACTGATTTGGTTCTGTCTTCACTAAGGAAGACATAAATAATCTGCCGGAAATAGCAGGGGCCGGGGGTCAAATAAGATGGAGGAACTGAGTGAAATCCAGGTTAGCCGGGAGGTGGTGTTGGGTAAATTCAATGGATTAAAGTCCGATAAATCCCCAGGGCCAGATAGGCTGCATCCCAGAGTACTGAAGGAAGTAGCCACAGAAATAGTGGATGCATTAGTGATAATTTTTCAAAACTCTTTAGATTCTGGAGTAGTTCCTGAGGATTGGAGGGTAGCTAATGTAACCCCACTTTTTAAAAAAGGAGGGAGAGAGAAAACGGGGAATTACAGACCAGTTAGTCTAACATCAGTAGTGGGGAAACTGCTAGAGTCAGTTATTAAAGATGGGATAGCAGCGCATTTGGAAAGTGGTGAAATCATTGGACAAAGTCAGCATGGATTTACGAAAGATAAATCATGTCTGACGAATCTTATAGAATTTTTCGAGGATGTAACTAGTAGAGTGGATAAGGAAGAAACCAGTGGATGTGTTATATCTGGACTTTCAGAAGGTTTTCGACAAGGTCCAACATAAGAGATTAGTATACAAATTTAAAGCACACGGTATTGGGGGTTCAGTATTGTTGTGGATAGAGAACTGGCTGGCAGACTTGAAGCAAAGGGTAGGAGTAAACGGGTCCTTTTCAGAATGGCAGGCAGTGACTAGTGGGGTATCGCAAGGCTCAGTGCTGGGACCCCAGCTATTTACAATATATATTAATGATTTGGACGAGGGAATTGAATGCAACAACCCAAGTTTGCGGATGACACAAAGCTGAGGGGCAGTGTTAGGTGTGAGGAGGATGCTAGGAGGCTACAAGGTGACTTGGATAGGCTGGGTGAGTGGGCAAATGCATGGCAGATGCAGTATAATGTGGATAAATGTGCGGTTATCCACTTCGGTGGCAAAAACAGGAGGGTAGACTATTATCTGAATGGTGGCACATTAGGTAAAGGGGAGAGGCAACGAGACCTGGATGTCATGGTACACCAGTCATTGAAAGTAGGCATGCAGGTGCAGCAGGCAGTGAAGAAAGCGAATGGTATGTTAGAATTCATAGCAAAAGGATTTAAGTATAGGAGCAGGGAGGTTCTACTGCAGTTGTACAGGGTTTTGGTGAGACCACACCTGGCGTATTGCGTACAGTTTTGGTCTCCAAATTGGAGAAAGACATTCTTGCCATAGAGAGGGTACAGAGAAGGTTCAACAGACTGATTCCTGGGATGTCAGGACTTTCATATGAGGAAAGACTGGATAGACTTGGCTTGTACTTGCTAGAATTTAGAAGATTGAAGGGGGATCTTATAGAAACATACAAAATTCTTAATGGGTTGGACAGGCTAGATGCAAGAAGATTGTTTGCGATGTTGGGGAGGTCCAGAACAAGGGGTCACAGTTTAAGGATAAGGGGGAATTCCTTTAGGACCGAGATGAGGAAAACATTTTTCACACAGAGAGTGGTGAGTCTCTGGAATTCTCTGCCACAGAAGGTAGTTGAGGCCAGTTCATTGGCTATATTTAAGAGGGAGTTAGATGTGGCCCTTGTGGCTAAAGGGATCAGGGGGTATGGAGAGAAGGCAGGTACAGGATACCGAGTTGAATGATCAGCCATGATCATATTGAATGGCGGTGCAGGCTCGAAGGGCCGAATGGCCTACTCCTGCACCTATTTTCTATGTTTCTATGTGCACACACACACACTCCACACACACATGCTGCACACACATGCACTCCACACACACACTCACTCCACACATACATTCCACATACACACATCCTCGAGGCGCCTCTGGGCTGACAGTTATATCCTTTTTCCCCAAATAGATGCTCGTACTGCGCGACACAACCTATCTTTCTATCAGTATGGGAGAACCGCCACTGGCAAAATGTATGCCATGGATTCGCGAGTCTGAGCATCTCCTCTGGAACTGTGGACCAGATCGAAATGCAACAATTTATCTCGATTCTCAAAGGACATATTGCACCAAAAAGGTGAAAGGCTACATATTGTAGCTGGTTTTAATTGTTAATGCTTTCAAATTGTTTAGTTTTGTGTATACTGAATCACAAAGAGAAGGCATCAATGTAGTTTTTCTAAGTGCAATCAATGAATAGGAACAACAAAATAATTTAGAGCAATAAATTGTCCTAATAAACCTTTTACAAGGAGTTGCAATGAAAAGTTCAGTGCGACGTGTTGAAAAGAATAAAATGTACCTTTGGAAAGTGTGAAAAGATTCTATATTTGCAATCTTTGTTGTGCCTGAAGTAAATTATGAATGAAAGAACACACTAACTGTTCAATGGAATCTTGAGTAGGGTAATTAAACAGAAATATCCTGAAAAATGTTGCCCATGGGGTATAACGATGGTTTGAACCTTGGTCAAGGGCAAAGACTCACTAATATGTTGTGCCACAAGTTTCATAAAAGATTGCTTTCGGATTGTATTTTAAAATTGGGTAAAGTAGAGAAAAAGCTTTAAGCTGGAGGTTAAGCTAAAAATATAGGAAAGGGAATTTGAAATGTACCTAAATGCAGTAATTAAAGTGGTAAGGTCGTCTTTTAAAACACCTTTTAAACATATTTTAGACGGGTGAATTATGACTGGGAGCAAAGAATGGCTACTTGATTCGCTGGGAAAGAACGAGTTAGTGCAGATCATAATGAGCTGAGGTTTTGCTTTCAGCAGTGAAGAGGAAGAGGTATCATTTCTGTGCCTTGGAATTCATGGTCTTTTCAACGCAAAAGGACTCATGTCTGTTCACTGTTGTAATCGAAATGAGTGTGGATGAGAGAGGTTCCATCTCACCACCGTTACCGGCTGCTGCTCCCTTCTTCAACTACTGTTCCTCCAATCGCTCAGTGTGAACACACTAGCTTAGACATTGGGAAAGCAATTCAATGGCAAGTTGCTGCCAGCAATAGCAATGGTGAAGTTTTGAAAGCACTGGTTACTGTCAGGAATATCAGCTCGAGTGTCTGTTGATGGCACTGCCCGGCTATGCCACTGCACAAATGAGTTTCTTGACTTGGTTCATGATCACAAACTCATACGCCAGCCTCATGTGAGGATTGGACCCTTGAATTACCCAGAGGAAAGTGACACCTGACCTCAACATGAATCAACATCATTTGAACCAGAGCTAAGGACAACCAAGCTATAACAAAAGTAGGAGCAGAGGTGGGAGTAGTATAGATGCGGCATGTTGGGCCGTAGGGCTTTTTTCCACGCTGCATTACCTTCTGATTCTAGACGTACTCCAGTTGCCATTTCATTTGAAGGGCCGAATGGCCTACTCCTGCACCTATTTTTCTATATTTTATTTTTCCTTTCAATATAAAAGGAGATAATTCAGCCCCTCAGGCCTGTTCTGCCATTCAGTAACCCCAAGGCGAACTCTAATGCATGGATGACCCAATCTTAGCCTCATCTCTACTCTCAGATCCCCTCCCTGGAACCCAACACTCCCTGTGAGAATGAAAATGTCACTGTCCTCATGCTTGCCGTGAAGCTGCCAGAGTAACTGCAACACCACACTCATTTGTCACAGGATCACTAGCATTGACAGCAGGGGGGGCATTCTGCACGACAACAAAATGTTACTCCTGCTGCTTTCTATAAATTCTGTCTCTTTAGGTACTCAGAGGCATAAATTCATAAGTATAGGAGCAGACTTTGGCCATTCGGCCCATCACTTGGTATTTCCACTGTTTGCCACACATTCGGGTATCGTTGTGGACCCTTTCATTTAACATTCTTTGAATGAAGATAAATTACCTATTTGTCTTGGATGTGTCCACCAATTATCTTGGATCAATGCTCCCTGGTTATTGATTCCTCTGCCACGCAAAGTAGGCGTATTCACCTAGACCTGGCCTTTGATCATCGTAAACAGCTTGCTCAGTTTGTGTGAACAGATAGTAGGTCCCAGGAAAACCCGAGCAGTCAGAAAGAGTGTGATTATAGAACCGTTCCTTTTACTTCTTTTGAGCTGTTAATACTCCATTTTAGGCTGAAGGGCAGAGCAGCAAATGCTTATTGTATATTTAATGGTCAGCATTGCTGATGAATGGCAGTTGATGATCACAATTAAAATAATTATCAACATGTTTCCAATTGATTAATTTGCATCCACCATCATTATCGTGTTTTATTTTTAATGAAAGCAACTACTCCCTATATTTGCTTTTGAGTCAGAGACCGAGGTCTCGTGACGGTTACCCCAAAATGACATTTGAAAGACATGGATTAGATGTTGAAAGAGGGAGCAGGGAAAGAAGGAGGTAAAAGGAAAATATGGGACTCAGGAATGGGAGATGAGTGTACGGAGGAGTGAAAAGCGCACGGTGATAAGGTAGACAAAAAATGCTGGAGTATCTCAGCAGGACCAGCAGCATCTCTGAGAGAAGGAATGTATTGAGAGAAGTGACCCTCCTTCAGACTCGACCCGAAGCGTCACCTTCTCTCCAGAGATGCTGCTCTCCCAGCATTTTTTGTTCATCTTCAGTGTAAACCGGCATCTGCAGTTCTTTCCCACACAGGGTGATAAGGTGCTGGGAGATGATTGGAGAAATGTATCTGAAATTATGAGTTTGTGGATATTGCTTGAAATTGGAGAATTCAATTTTCATACGATTGTGTTCCAAGTTACCAATCAGAATATGAAGTGCTGTTCTTCCAGTCTGTATATTGCTCATCTGGTTATAGAAACATAGAAAATAGGTGCAGGAGTAGGCCATTTGGCCCTTCGAGCCTGCACCGCCATTCAATATGATCATGGCTGATCATTCAACTCAGTATCCTGTACCTGCTTTCTCTCCATACCCCCTTAGCCACATCTAACTCCCTCTTAAATATAGCCAATGAACTGGCCTCAACTACCTTCTGTGGCAGAGAATTCCAGAGACTCACCACTCTCCGTGTGAAAAATGTTTTCCTCATCTCGGTCCTAAAGGAATTCCCCCTTATCCTCAAAATGTGATCCCTTGTTCTGGACCTCCCCAACATCGGGAACAATCTTCCTGCATCTAGCCTATCCAACCCCTTAAGAATTTTGTAAGTTTCTATAAGATCCCCCCTTAGTCTTCTAAATTCTAGCGAGTACAAGCCGAGTCTATCCAGTCTTTCCTCATATGAAAGTCCTAACATCCCAGGAATCAGTCTGGTGAACCTTCTCTGTACCCCCTCTATGGCAAGAATGTATTTCCTCAGATCTGGAGACCAAAATTGTATGCAATACTCCAGGTGTGGTCTCACCAAAACCCTGTACAACTGCAGTACGACCTCCCTGCTTCTATACTCAAATCCTTTTGCTACAGACCAGATTTGCTACAGTTCTGGTCTCCAAATCTGAGGACGGACATTATTGCCTTAGAGGGAGTGCAGAGAAGGTTCACCAGACTGATTCCTGGGATGTCAAGACTGTCTTATGAAGAAAGACTGGATAGACTCGGTTTATACTCTCTAGAATTTAGAAGGGATCTTACAGAAACTTACAAAATTCTTAAGGGGTTGGACAGGCTAGATGCAGGAAGATTGTTCCGGATGTTGGGGAGGTCCAGGACGAGGGGTCACAGCTTAAGGATAAGGGGGAAATCCTTTAGGACCGAGATGAGAAGGACTTTTTTCACACAGAGAGTGGTGGGTCTCTGGAACTCTCTGCCACAGAGGGTAGTTGAGGCCAGTTCATTGGCTATATTTAAGAGGGAGTTAGATGTGGCCCTTGTGGCTAAGGGGATCAGAGGGTATGGAGAGAAGGCAGGTACGGGATACTGAGTTGGATGATCAGCCATGATCATATTGAATGGCGGTGCAGGCTTGAAGGGCCGAATGGCCTACTCCTGCACCTATTTTCTACGTTTCTATGAATGCTAACATACCATTTGCTTTCTTCACTGTCTGCTGCACCTGCATGCCTACTGTCAATGACTGGTGTACCATGACACCCAGGTCTCGTTGCATCTCCCCTTTTCCTAATCGGCCACCATTCAGATAATAGTCTACCCTCCTGTTTTTGCCACCAAAGTGGATAACCTCACATTTATCCACATTATACTGCATCTGCCATGCATTTGCCCACTCACCCAGCCTATCCAAGTCACCTTGCAGCCTCCTAGCATCCTCCTCACACCTAACACTGCCCCCCAGCTTCGTGTCATCCATAAACTTGGAGATTTTGCATTCAATTCCCTTGTCCAAATCATTAATATATATTGTAAATAGCTGGGGTCCCAGCACTGAGCCTTGCGGTACCCCACTAGTCACTGCCTGCCATTCTGAAAAGGACCCGTTTACTCCTACCCTTTGCTTCCTGTCTGCCAGCCAGTTCTCTATCCACATCAATACTGAACCCCTAATACCGTGTGCTTTAAGTTTGTATACTAATCTCTTATGTGGGACCTTGTCGAAAGCCTGAAAGTCCAGATATAACACATCCACTGGTTCTTCCTTATCCACTGGTTCTTCCTTATCCACTCTACTAGTTACATCCTCGTAAAATTCTATAAGATTCGTCAGACATGATTTACCTTTCGTAAATCCATGCTGACTTTGTCCAATGATTTCATCACTTTCCAAATGTGCTGCTATCCCATCTTTAATAACTGACTCTAGCAGTTTCCCCACTACCGATGTTAGACTAACTGGTCTGTAATTCCCGGTTTTCTCTCTCCCTCCTTTTTTTAAATGGAGGGCAAAGGACAGAAAGAATGGTGCGGGAGTGAGAGTTCAAATGGTTAGCAACCAGAAAATCCAGTATGCTTTGGTGCACCGAGCACAAGTGTTCAACAAAATGTTCGCTTTGTTTACGCTTGGTCTCATCATGTAGAGGGGGCCACTCGGGGTATACAGAGGTTGGAAGAGCTGCATCGGGACGGGTTGCAGAGTTCTTTGGATGGAAATAAGAGAGGAGGTGTAGAGATAGGTGTACATAGAGTCATACAGCATGGAAACTGGCCCTTTGGCCCAACTTGTCCACACCAACCAATATGTCCCAACTGCCTGCCTTTGGCCCATAACCCTCTAATGCCGTCCTATCCATGTTTCTGTCTAAATGTTTCTTAAACATTGTGATAGTACCTGCCTCAACAACCTCCTCCAGCAGCTTGTTCCATACAGGCACCACCTTTGTGTAAAAAAGCTACCTCTCAGGTTCCTATTAAATCTTTCCCCCATCTCCTTAAACCTATGTCCTCTGGTTCTCAATTCCCCTATGCTGGACACGAAACTCTGTGCGTTTATCCGATCTATTCCTCCTATGATCTTGTACACCTCTATATGGTCATTCCTTATCCTCCTTCACTTCAAGGATTAATGTCCTAGCCTGCACAACCTCTCCCTTTAGCTCTGACCCTCGAGTCCTGGCGGCATCCTTGTAAATCTTTTCTGCACCCTTTCTAGCTTGACATCTTTCTGATAACATAGTGACCAAAACTGAACACAGTGCTCTAAAATTGGCCTCACCTATATCTTATATAACTGCAACATGACATCCCAACTTCTACGTTGAATACTCTGCCTGATGAATGTCAATGTGCCAAAAGCCTTTATGATCACCCGATCTACCAGTGTCAACACTTTCAAGGAACTATGTGCCTGCACTCCTAGATCCCTCTGCTCTACAAAACACCCCACAACCCTACCATTCCCTGTATAGGTCACGTCCATGTTAAGACTTGCAACACCTCACATTTCTCTGTATTAAATACCATCAACGATTCCTCCACCCACCCCCCAAACTGATCAAGATTCCCTGTGTTTGCAGGAAAAGTGCCTGAGAGAGGATAATTAAGTACCCACCTAACACAAAAATCCACATCTCTTAATTATTGGCAGCATCCTGGCAACTACTTTGGAAATCTTCTCGGCTCTTTCCAGCCTAACATCATTCCTAACCAAAACTGAACAGATTACACCAAATGCAACCTCACCAATGTTTTCTACTAAACTTTCTATTTGTAGTAGAAAGTACATTGAAACCTTTAAGATTAAACACATGCGGTCCTATTTGAAAATATTAATTAGAATAGATGCCAACCAAAACTTGCGTTCCTTTCCATATTAGCATTGAAATTGGTTCTCTCAAGTTTCAGTGATCATCGTTGCCTACAGCTTTTGATCTGTATGAATGCTGTGTGTGAATCTGTTGAACTGATGAGCAACCGATTATCTGTGATGATAATTACATTGTCCTGAACCAATGTTCAAAGCATGATCACCACAAGCGTGGTTTGACAATTTCCTACAGTTCAGGCGAATTATACTAGGTTAAGGCAGCAATAACCAGAAATCCACATTCAGAATCCTTAAGGTTCCAAAAAAGACACTTGATTACGTATTAACCAATCAATTCACACTGCAATACAAAATATGACAGGAAAAAGTAATTAATATTTTTTCATTTATTTTTCCCTTGAAGATCCAAGTTTGTTTGGGTTTTGGCATTTGTAAATAAATTTAAAAATACTTCATTTAAAAAAAACACTGCCTCCATTCATCAAGTAATAACAAAGTTATTAATATCCAACCAATGACCTTTAATAGCTATCAGCATGATTAGGTCATGTTTAAACATACAAAAATATTTTGCGCTCTTTGCATGTAGATCTCAATATAAACAGAAAGTGAGCTACAGAGGAATGAACCACAAGCATCAGGAGGACTTCAAATCACCAGGTTTTGTGTGTCGATATATATGTATTATTTTCATCAGGTTTGAACATATTGATGTTGTTATCCGAGCGGAAAAAGTACACACAAGTTGATAGACTCATTGATGATTTACTCGCCAGAGACGAACCTGAAACTTGTTGCTCTGGTCTACCATGAGTGTCAGATGTGAACCTTGGTTTGTGCTTTAGCGCCTTGCCAGATTATAACAAGCGAGTTCGGTATTCCGAAAACGCAAGGAATCATGGAATTTGTCAAAGGTCAAACGCTATAAATAAAAATCGAACGAAGCGCTGTAGATTCAGTGAGTATAGTTTGGGTTCGATTTTTGGCTTTTTTCAAGTTTGTATTTGTCAGGGGGCAGATGCGCATTGGAGACGGGGGGGGGGGGGGGGGGGCTGGGGGGCTGGTGGAAGACTTAGGGGGGGGTGGAAGACTGGACAGGCAGAGACATTCTCGGCAGCTGCACGCACACAGACCTGTGCCTCATTCACAGTCAGGATCGAACTCAAGCCACTGGACCGTCCTCGTCCCCCAACTCGAGTGTCCCATCCACACCCAGGGGGCTGCCGGAGACATCCGGACCGACGGGACACCGCCCCCCAGCCAGCGCGGAGAAGCGCAAACCGCAGCTCACCTTAGCCTCTCTCGCTGGGCCAATTGACAACCAACGACGCCAGCAGCCCCAGGCTCACAGCCAGCGCGGAGAGCCCACAGGTCCACAGCCAGCGCCAACTCCAGCCCAACCCCGCTCCAACTCCAGATGAACCCGCTCCCCGATGGGCCGCTACGGCGACGTGCTAGTTCGCCCAGGGCCTGGCCGAGCTGCACTCCCTCAGCCGCCACCCCAAGTACAGGACGGAGCCGTGCCGCACCTTGCACACCACTGGCTTCTGCCCCTACGGTACCCGCTGCCACTTCATCCACAACCCCGAGGAGCAAGGGCCCCGGCCTCGCCTGTGCCAGCCTGGGCTCGGCCTCCTCCGGCCTGGCGCTCAGTGTGGTACACTAATGCACACTGTACAGTTTCAGCATTTGTTTTTTGATATTTTCAGCAGCTGTTTGGCTTTATCTGGATGTCAAAACCAATTAGAACAGTTTTACAAACTGCATTAAAATCAGACAATTGTATATGTAGCTTCCTATAACACAGAGGTGCTTGTATAGGGAGGTTTTCAACATCCCACTTGGAATTACTGCCAGGTTGACTACCTTATCTTAAGTGCACAAAAAAAACATTATTTGGTTCATCCTCAATGATCAATTGAAAACAAATTGCAGTTAAACCTGACAGAAAAGTGGGAAAGAAGATAACTCCAGATGAGGTCACAGATTCAAATCATGAAAGAGTACAGAAGTTTAGGATATGAGGACGTTGTACCTACTTTAGGACTAAAGTGCTGAAACAAGGTCCAAAGTATTTCTTTACCTTATCAGAAAATTGGAAGAGGGAGGATATTGCGAGGATAGGCATCCCCATTCTCCTTTGCATTAAAATTCAAAAGACTGAGTGCCCAAATACATTAGTAGTATCACGTGAGACTTAGAAAATATAAATAATTTGTTATTTTTACAATATTATTCAAGCACTGGAAAAGTTTACTGCAATTTTTATAATTTGTCAAAGGAAAATATGAAGTTATTTGTTTATATTTACTCAAATTATTATATTAATTTAAAAAATGTACATACATTTTGAGCACCTTTTCCAAGCCAATTCACTGATCTAACATCAGCAACCAGCTGCTTTAATGGCAGACAACACTAGCTAGCCAGCACCAGGGGAATTAAATTACATGAAGTTATTGAAAGTCAAGCTCCCTCCTACCCTCCTAACATCCATCATCTGCCTTACCCACTTACATTAAAGCTAGGTTTTACACGTGCTAGCAACAAATGTAAAATTAAGCCAAGTGTTCATGAGCAGCAACAACACTGAACGCCAATCCAAAGTGCCTCAACATCCACATAGTACACTTGCCAGCAATGAATCATCAGGATCAGGACCATCCTTTTCACTACCAAGACAGCTGAAGACAATTAACACACTTCTGGCCAAGATCAGACTGAACTGGTGGTCCTCCTGCTTTGTGGAAGGAACAATGTAGACAATGCATTGACCCACTAAAATATCTAGGCAATATTACCCAGACAGATTATGACTAGACGCCCTTGAACCTCTAAATCTATTAAAGTCTTCACTTTCAACTAATCTCACGCAAGATAATGTTTTAATGAGTCTTTGATAGGTCACCGTAAAAGCAGATCCACTCCTCAAGGATCTAGCTAGTCAGGTACAGAAATCCCTTCTTACAGTTAGAAGGATTAAGACCTGATGATTTAAAGGGATGAAGTTAATGTGGTGGAACCTATTAAAGTGACATTCTAAGAATGCAACACCACTTTTCTGAACCATGTTTTGACATTCTTTTTCATAGACATTGCTACTGAATGATCAGGATGTGCTCAATGGCAAATAATGTTTAGTTAACTGTGCAAGATTGCAGAATTGTGTTTAATCCTGATGTAGGTCAGAGTTACATCTATAAATCAAATACAAAAAGGTGACCAGTAGTTTCAGCCATCAGAATCAATTTATAAAATCGGTGTGGCTCAAGTCCAATGAAGCACAGCAAGCCTTTATTCTCACTATGAACATCAGTGGAAGTTTTGGACCAACACCGAATGTCTGGATTGTGAGGTGGCAGCAACTCTTCAGGTGAACGGTGGCCCGTGAAGAAGGGTGGGTCACAGTCAGGGAGACTCAAAGCCTCTATGCAGGACCAGTGTGCACATGCTCCGCATCATAACTTGCTTTCTGGCCGCTTTCTTCCATCTCCACCATCTTCATAAACCCAGCTTTAAACCCCACCCACGGCTGATGTGGTTTTAAACCAAAACCCAGAAAATGTAGATGATAAACAGTGGGAAAATAATTCTAATTATAAAGCACATATATAATTTTCCTGAAAATTGAGCGCAATTTAAAAAAAGTCTTCACCAAAATGTTACCTGATATTTCAGAAAACACTAGAATCATGTTATTGAAAATCTTAAACGTTAATGCATTTTCAAAAAGTGAAGAAGTGCACAATTTACACCTAACTCAAAGACTGAATGAATAAATTGAGGTCAGTTACAAAACAAGCCATTGCACTATTCTTAAAAACACGCAGAGGCATTGATGAACTGCACTGACTGCTCTTTTATGCTCCAGCAGACACTTCATTCATCATAGGACAATTAATGCAAACCTAAAGAAAGGCTATAAAATAAAAATGGAAAGTGCTGAAAACACTCAGTGGAAAGGGAAACAGTGTTGCATTTCAGGTATGAAATCTGTCAGAAAATAGGGTGTCAGCCTGAAACATTAACTTGCTTTATCTCTCCATTTATACTGCCTGACTTGCTGAATGTTTCCAGCATTTTCTGTATTTAGTTCACATTTCCAGCACCTGCAGTTTTCAGCAAAACACAAATTGCTGGAGGAATTCAGCAGGTCAGGCAACATGTGTGGAGGGAATGGATAAGTGATAGGACCCTTCTTCAGATCCAGTGGTTTTTTGTTTACTGAGGCCAGATAATTATTACAAATCTAACCCGTTCCTACAATTAAAGACATCCAGATTTATAAATGAATCAAGTAACAATCAATTCAGATGCTGGAAATCCAAAGTAAAAACAGAACATGCTGGAAATACTCATATGGCCCAAACAAAAGATGACATGCTGCTCCTCAAGTTTGTGATGGGCCTCATTCATGAAGGGTCTTTAACCAGACACATTAACTTTTTCGCTTCCCACAGACATGGCCAGACCTACTGAGAATTTCCACTATTCACTGGCTTTATTTTAATTTTCCATTTTTTCTCGTCATGTTATGAAAGTGGCATTTCATTTACAAGAATTGCTAGAATAACGTATTCCCTGTTGCAAATTATATGCCTTTTACTGATATGACAAGCTCCCATTTACGAACAGGGCAAGCAAAAAATGATTTATTATATCTAGCACCAGTGACCAGGAAGGGCCATAGACATAAACCAGCCAGTTCATAGCAGCATTTGTGGTGGATTCAGCCCACCATAAGAGACCATGATTAATAGCCTGGACCCAGCCTTTGGTTAAACACTGTCAATATGGGACCATTGCTAACAGAGGTATTTAAAATCAAATGGCTACCTCTGACTGGAAATTCTGTGCATTTATAAAATGCCCAGATTTAAATCAGAATGCAGTGAAAATATTACCGATTCCAGTCTTTAACTGTTAAACAAGGTCCCTGTCCTTACTGGCATGAATCAGTTTGTTTTGCTGCTACATATATCTACTATCATTTTACTTCTATATAAAAGATACGTTTTCTGATTAGACACTGAATATCTTGAACAATCACAAACAAGGATATTAGACAATTACTAAAAACGCACCATGGACACAAACTGTAGAATGTTACCTGAAACGAGAGTTTTCTGACCGACAAAAAGGGTTGTCATCAGCTGCACAATTCAACTTGAAGTACAATGATTTACAATGTGATCTCAGCAACAAAACAAACATTTCATATGTTAATGGTTAGAAAAACTATTTTGTAAACTTAAAAATTCTCTCACTCAACAACACTGTGTAAGCAAAGATGAGGTTCAGCTGTGGTCAATTGACCATTAATCCTACCTTCATTTGTTAATTTCCATCCCCTCAATTACATGTTTCAGGAAAATTAGCACAGCCAGTAATTACTAGAAAAGATTTTAGGATTCATTATATTTAATCTGTGCTCTAGCAGGCCATAAATATGATACAAATCATCCATTATTGTACTATAAATGAGATTTTATTCTTCATTTGATATGCAATTATTAATACTGTTGAGAAATACGGCATTGACAAACTATTCACATTAGGGAGCAGCTCTTTAAAAAAAATCCAGTTCCAAACAAAGCCTGGTTCTAGGTTTGTGGTTTAGCACCATTGACAGGGTCAGGCTTGAGATTTATGTTCCTGGTCAAACAGCAGTGAAAATTGGCATCATATAGAAAGGACGGAGTAGTTTAAAATGAAAATACTTCCTTTTCACCAGGAAGCAGCCTGATCATATTGTTATTTTTTGGAGTGAAAGTCATTTATATTTTGTTTAAAAAAAACATTATCTAATCTTAAAGGCAGACAGTCTTTAAAAAAAAGACACATTCTCAGGCAACCAGAGCTCAAAACTTATTGTATAAACAAAAAGATAATGTATCACATGATGCACCATTGTGTCCAACTAGTGTAAAATTCACACATAGATCTGCAGGTGAACCAGATTGTCTTGATTGTTCCACTGAGCTTGTCACCATGCACGCTCAGATCCCCTCCCTGAAGTGCAGTTTTTACAATGTTCAAAGTATAGGAGGGCATGACAAGAAATGCCTACAGGAGACCATTAGGAAAAGCCTATTTCAACATCACCATAGTCTGTGTTGGTGCAAGTTCCGACTGAGGACCGACCGGACATCTGATGTGAACCTGAAAAGTTGCAGGAAAGAAAAATTAAAAGTGAAATAAGCATTTGGTTTAAACAGAGAGCAAGGAAACTATACATAACCTCGACATTCCCTCTGTGAATGCTGTCTGACCCGCTGAGTCACTCCAGCATTTTGTCTTTTGTTGGAAAACCAGCTTCAGGGTGAGCTGGTCAAGCCCGTCCCCCTGGAGGATTGCGGCCTACACGAGGAAGTCGCCAAGCCGGTCCCATGCTTGTTGGACCCTGGGGACCCTCGGCCTGGAAGGGGTAGCCAGGAGAAGAGCCCGAGTCTAGGTTTTGAAGATGAAACAACCGAGCCGGCCCCTACTTATCCCCAGACCAGAGACCAGGAGGGGGGAGACCACGAAGGCCGGCAACAACCTGGGACTTGCTTGGAACAATGGTGCCTCTAGCATGTGGGCTCTGTAGGCCATTTCTGGACACTTGCAAATAGAGGATTAGAGGTATGGCAATTCTCCATAGAACTGTTTGTAAGAACAATAACTTCACATGTAACAATATCAGCACCATTGTAGTAACTCAGTGGGTCAGGCAACATTTCTGGAGAACATGGATAGGTGGGAAGAGAGGAAGGGGCAGGACAAAGACAGGTGTGCAGGGGGTTTTGATAGGCAGATGGTTGGATAAAGGCCAGAGATGAAAACTTGTACGTGGAAGGCGAGGGGAAGGAAGAAGACCTCTGACCCATGAAGCCCATATTCTGCACCCCCATCCTAGACAACCACGGGAACAGGTTGTCAACTGGAAGAGCCAGAGTTCTAGGTTTTGAGGATGAAACAACAGCTGCCGTCCATAAGGCTGAGTGTTGTTTAAGGAGATGTTCACCCAAAGTTAGGGGAACTGACAGGTAGTTTATGGTTGTAGGATGCTGTAATGTCTTCCTGATCCCAGAGTTAAGGATAGAGCAGTGGCAAAAAGTCTGGATGTGGAGAGTGATTAGGCAAAGGTCACAGCTGCAGCAGTACTAGTAGTAAGCAGCAGCAAAGGAAAGAGACCTCAATAACTTAGTAAACTCTTGATTATTCCATGTGCCACACGCACTAGTGAAACAGAAATAGTAGATAACAGCCTGCACAGCTAGAATGCATTAGATTCCTGGGAGCTGCTAAGGACAAAACCCGACAGAGATAGGATCAATGTTTTCATACGATATGCCGGTGCTTTGGGGGAAGAACTAAACTAGTTTGATAAGTTGGCCCAGAGGTAGTGACGAAAAGTAAAAATCAAGTTCAAAAAAGATTGGGAGACATATATAGATCCAGATAATGGAGGTTTCGGACAGAGCTAGGTAAAGAGATTCCAAAGTCTAAGATTCGATAACATCCATGCTCCATGAATCCGAGTAGTTTAGAGAACTGCGGGCACAAGCAAGCAAAAAGACCATGAAGCTGTGACAATAGCACTGAACTGAAAAAGGAGGGGGAAATATTCTTGAATACAATATGTTTGAGAACAACAGAGAAGAAAAGATGGGGAATGGTAGCACCGAATGTGGAGAATTCTGCAATGCTGGAAAATATTGCAGAATTGGCAGAGTTTGTACATTCGCCCATGACCATGTAGGTAAAGGGTGAATTTACCCTTAAAGGTGAATTACCATAAAGGTGAATTTATTATGGGGAACAAGGAAATGGCTGATGAGTTGAACAGGTACTTTGGATCTGTCTTCACTAAGGAAGACACAAACAATCTTCCTGATACAGTAGTGGCCAGAGGATCTGGGGTGACAGAGGAACTGAAAGAAATCCACATTAGGCAGGAAATGGCATTGGATAGGCTGATGGGACTGAAGGCTGATAAATCCCCAGGGCCTGATGGTCTGCATCCCAGGGTACTTAAGGAAGTGGCTCTAGAAATTGTGGATGCATTGGTGATAATTTTCCAATGTTCTATAGACTCAGGGTCAGTTCCTGTGGATTGGAGGGTAGCTAATGTTATCCCACTTTTTAAGAAGGGCGGGAGAGAGAAAACAGGGAATTACAGACCAGTTAACCTGACATCGGTGGTGGGGAAGATGCTGGAGTCAATTATAAAAGATGAGATAGCTGCACATTTGGATAGCAGTAACAGGATCGGTCCGAGTCAGCATGGATTTACGAAGGGGAAATCATGCTTGACTAATCTTCTGGAATTTTTTGAAGATGTAACTAGGAAAATGGACAAGGGAGAGCCAGTGGATGCAGTGTACCTGGACTTTCAGAAAGCATTTGATAATACACCACCAGGGGCGGCGGGGAGATGGCCAGCTCTGCCGGCAGTCTGTTCGTTTTTTCAACTTTTTATTATTTTTAGCGTCTGTTTAAAGTTTGTTTTTATGTTCTTCACTTTGTTTAATGTGGGGGGTGGGGGGAGGGGATCGGGGAAAACTTTTTTTTCCAAGTCGTTACCTTCCCAGAGATGTGATCATTTTTCGGATCACATTCTCCGGGCTCTGCGGCCTACCAACGCTGGAGCTGGGAGCCGCCTCGGACTGTTGTGAGCCCCACCGCGGGGCACGACTTAACATCGGAGCGGATCCCTTGCCTGGGATCGCTCCCACCGCGACCACTGTGGACTTACCAACAAGGGCTCAAAGTCTCGAGAGAGGCTGAGTCGGGAGCTCCAATGCCGCAGAAGGTTCGTCCAGCCCCGACGCGAGGTTCGATCGCCCGGCGCGGGGGACCTGATAACCCCCCGATGCAGGAGTTGAACGCCTCGACACGGAAGGCCCGTACGCCGCTGGCTACGGGAGTTAAGACCGTCCCGTCAACGGAGGGCTCGAGGCCCCCGATCAAGGAAGAACAAAGGAAGAGACTTGAACTTTATTTCGCCTTCCGTCACAGTGAGGAATGTGTAGGAATCTCTGTGGTGGATGTTCATGTTAAATAAGTTTTTGAATCTGTTGCTTTTAATTGTATGACTGACCTGGCCAGTGAAATTCCTCGTATGTTGCAAAACATACTTGCCGAATAAAATCTGATTCTGATAAGGTCCCACATAGGAGATTAGTGGGCAAAATTAGGGCACATGGTATTAGGGGTAGAGTGCTGACATGGATAGAGAAGTGGTTGGCAGACAGGAAACAAGGAGTAGGGATTAACGGGTCCCTTTCAGAATGGCAGGCAGTAACTAGTGGGGTACCGCAAGGCTCGGTGCTGGGACCGCAGCTATTTACAATACACATCAATGATTTGGATGAAGGGATTCAGAGTAACATTAGCAAATTTGCAGATAACACAAAGCTGGGTGGCAGTGTGAACTGTGAGGAGGATGCTATGAGAATGCAGGGTGACTTGGACAGGTTGGGGGAGTAGGCAGATGCATGGCAGATGAAGTTTAATACGGATAAATGTGGGGTTATCCTCTTTGGTAGCAAAAACAGGAAGGCAGATTACTATCTAAATGGCGTCAAGTTGGGAAAAGGGGAAGTACAATGGGATCTGGGGGTCCTTGTACATCAGTCTATGAAAGTAAGCATGCAGGTACAGCAGGCAATGAAGAAAGCGAAGGACATGTTGGCCTTTATAACACGAGGAAGTGGATATAGGAGCAAAGAGGTCCTTCTGCAGTTGTACAGAGCCCTAGTGAGACCACACCTGGAGTATTGTGTGCAGTTTTGGTCCCCTAATTTGAGGAATGACATTCTTGCTGTTGAGGGAGTGCAGCGTAGGTTTACAAGGTTAATTCCCGGGATGGAGGGACTGTCATATGCTGATAGAATGGAGCAGCTGGGCCTGTACACTCTGGAGTTTAGAAAGATGAGAGGGGATCTCATTGAAACATATAAGATTGTTAAGGATTTGGACACGCTAGAGGCAGGAAACATGTTCCCGATGTTGGAAGAGTCCAGAACCAGGGGCCACAGTTTAAGAATAAGGAGCAAGCCATTTAGAATGGACACGAGGAAACACTTTTTCTCACAGAGAGTGGCGAGTCTGTGGAATTCTCTGCCTCAGAGGGTGGTGGAGACATGTACTCTGGATGCTTTCAAGAGAGAGCTAGATAGGGCTCTTAAAAATAGTGGAGTCAGGGGATATAGGGGGAAGGCAGGAACGGGGTACTGATTGGGGATGATCAGCCATGATCACATTAAATGGCGGTGCTGGCTCGAAGGGCCAAGTGGCCTACTCCTGCATCTATTGTCTATTGTAAGTGGCAAAAGAATCAAAGGGAAGTTGATGAGCCTGCACAAGACAATGTGTTGCATTTCTGCAAGGAAACGGAATTGATAGGATTGCTCTGCTGATAACTGGCATGGGCCTGATGGACCAAATGATCGCCTCCAGTGCCATAGCAAGAAATAAAGAATCGGTTTAGAATTAAGCAAACGTGTTGATCACATCACTGCGACTACTCCTTAGGCTGCTAACTAGCAAGGAGGAAGGCTGCAGGGAAAGTGCAAACAAGACTGATAATGGGTGATTTCAACTATCTAAATGTAGACTGGGATAGCAAGATAACAATGGGAAGGAGGCTCTGAAATGTGTTCAGATCCTCGATTAATTTCTGGCCAACAAAGCAGCATTTCTGGATTTGGTTTTAAGGTATTAAAGACATTGTGGGAAACCAAAGAGGAAATTGCAGGAGCCCTGGTTGAAATTTACGAGTTGTCTTTAAATACAGGAGAGGTGCCGGAAAACTGGAGGGTGACAAATGGTATGTGTCTATTCAAGAAGGGCTGCAGGGAAAATACTGGGAACTATAGGCTAGTAAGCTTGACATATGTAGTCGGAAAGTTACTGGAGAGTATTCTGAGGGATAGGATATGCAGGCATTTAAACAGACAAGGACTGAGTCGGGATAGTCAGCATGGTTTTGTATGTGGGAGGTTGTGTCTCACAAATCTGGTTGAATTTTTTGAAGACATGACTAGAAAGGTCGATGAGGGCAGAGCTGCATATGTTGTATATAGGGACTTAAGCAAAGCTTGGTTCCGCATGGTAGGCTGCTCTGGGAGGTATGACTGCATGGAACCCAAGGAGATAGTTGAATGGATAGAATATTGGCTTCATGGAAGGAAGCAGAGGGTGATGGTGGAAGGTTGTTCTTGGACTGGAAGCCTGTGACCAGCGGTGTGCCTCAGGGTTCAGTGCTGGACTCGTTACTATTTGTCATCTATATCAATGATTTGGATTAGAACAGACACGGCAAGATTAGCAAGTTTGCAGATGATACAAAAGTGTGCGGTTTTGCAGATGGTTGTGAAAAATTGCAGCAGGATCTTGATCGATTGGCCAGGTGGGCTGAGGAATGGTTGATGGAATTTAATTCAGAGAAATGTGAGGTGCAGTATTTTAGAAAGTCTAACATGGGCAGGACCTACACAGTGAATTGTTGGTCTCTGGGGAGTAATGTAGAGCAGAAGGATCTAGGAGTACAGGTGCATGGTCCCTTGAAGGTGGAGTCGCAGGTAGATAGGGTGGTCAAAGAGCCATTTGGCACATTGGCCCTCATCAGTCAGAGTATTGGGTATAGAAGTTGGGAGGTCATGTTGCAGTTGTATAAGACATTGGTGAAGCCGCATTTAGAATATTGTGTTCAGTTCTGGGCACCATGTTATAGGAAAGATGTTGTCAAGCTTGAAAGGGTACAGAGAAGATTTATAAGGATGTTGCCAGAACTAGAGGGTCTGAGCTCTTGAGTAGATTAGGACTCTATTCCTTGGTGTGCACGCGGATGAGGGGCGATATTATAAAGGAGTATAAAATCATGAGAGGAATTGATCAGGTTGATGCACAGTCTCATGCCCAGAGTGGGCAAATCGAGGACAAGAGAACATGGGTTTGAGGTGAAGGGGAAAAGATTTAATAGGAATCTGAGGGATACCTTTTTCATACAAAGAGTGGTGGGTGTATGGAACAAGCTGCCAGAGGAGGTAGTTGAGTCAGGGACTATCCCAACATCTAAGAAACAGTTAAATAGATACATGGATAGGACAGGTTTGGAGAGATACGGGCCAAACATGGGTAGATGGGACTAGTGTAGCTGGGACATGTTGGCTGGAGTGGGCAAGTTGGACCGAAGGGCCTGTTTCCACTCTATATCACTCTGTGAATCAGGAACTGGATGTGCTGGAATCTTACACGGAACACGTTCCACACAAATCCTCCAGATAAGTTGCCAGACTCGTTCAGTTAACCCAGCACTTTGTATTTTATCTACGATAGAGTAACTAACTAAAAGCAGTTACAGTAAAGGATATAGTTACAAAGGGGCAGTTTTAATGAGACAAGACACTTCAAAACTTGGCAGGCATTAACTGAACATTTTTTCAGCTTGGCACATTGCCCCGATGATAGGGAAATTAAATCTATGAATGGCCGAGAATAAAATTGCATAAAGTAACGTGAGAACTAAATTAATTACCAAATATTCCGAAGCAAAGTAAACAAAAGAAATGAGAGAGCATGAGCAAAAACAGGCAACAAACCTAAAAAAACCTTAAAATGTATTAGTATGTGAACTGAAAGAAGGTAACAAGTAGACCAGAGACAAAGGGGAAAAAAGTGTTCCTGTATGCAAAGAACATGGCTGGTACTAAATGAATATTTCACATTAATCTTCACCAAGTAAAATGCTGAAGCACTCTTGACAAAAAGATGTAATGTATCGATTGTAATGTAACAATACTGGAAAGACAATTTGCATCCAGATGGTCTGCAGCTTGGTTTTTTTAAGGGAAGGAAGAGAGAATTACAGAGGTTCTGGTGAAAATCCTCCAAACATCTATAGATTCAGGATGATGCCTGAAGAGTGTAAATTACAAATATTAAATCTTTGTCTAAATAAAACATGCAGGAATAAACCCAGTAACAGATATATCCGAGGATACTGTGGGAAGCCAAAGAAGAGATTGCAGGCACCCTGCTTGAGATATATGAATCATCATTAGGTATGGGTGAGATGCCCAAGGACTGGATGGCTAATGTTGTGCCCCTATTTAAGAAGTGTTGCAAGGAAAAGCCTGGGAACTATAGATCAGTGGGCCTAACGTCTGTGGTAGGCGTTATTGGAGAGTATTCCGGGGAATAAGATATAAATGCATTTGGATGGACAGGGGCTGATTAGAGAGAGTCAGCAGAGTTTTGCACGGGTAATCACATCTCATGAATCAGACTGAATTTTGTGATGGGGTAACTAAAAATGGCCAAGCTGTAGATATTATCTATATGGACTACAGCAAGTTATTTGATAAAGTTCCGCCTGGTAGGCTGCTCTTGAAGGTTAGATCGCATGGAATCCAAGGAGAGCTAGCAGACTAGATAGAAAACCTCATGGGAGGAAGTTGATGATGGTTGAAGACTGCCTAATGGGGTGCCTCAGGGATCAGTGTTGGGCTTTTTGCTGTTTGTGGGTTGTGTCATGTTACAGATGACACAAAAGTGAGGGGCATCGCAGATAGTGAAGGAGGTTATCAAAAAATTGCAGCAGGGTCTTGACCAGTTGGGCAGGTGTGCTGAGGAATGTTTAATAGAGTTTAATACAGGTGTTTCATTTTGAGGGGTCAAACCTGGGCAGGACCTTCAGAGTGAATGGCAGGGTTCTGGGAAGTGATGTAGAGCAGAGGGATCTCGGAGTAGCAGGTACATAGTTTCTTGAAAGTGGCTTCACAAGTAAATAGGGTGGTCAAGAAGGCTCTCGGCACATTGGCCTTTATCAGTCAGTGTATTGAGTATAGACGTTGGGAAGTTATGACACAGTTATACAATAAATTGGAAATGCCAGATTTGAAGTATTGTGTTCCGTTTTGGTCATCCTGTTATAGGAAATATGTTATTAAATGGAAAGGGTGCAAAGAAAATTTACAAGGATGTTGCAATGACTTAAGGGTCTGAGCTATAGGAAGAGGTCGAGCTGGCTAGGACTATATTCCTTGGAGCACAGGAGGGATGGTCTTATTGAGGTGTATAAGATCATGAGTGGAATAGATTAGGTAAATGCACAGAGTATTTTACCCAGAGTAGGAGAATCGAGAACCAGATGACATAGGTTTAAGGTGAGGCGGGAAAGATTTAATAGGAACCCGAGGGCAACTTAAAAAATATATATACGCAAAGGGTGGTGGGTGTATGGAACAAGTTGCCAGAAGTAGTTGAGGCAGGTGCTATCATGATTAATAGACATTTGGACAGGTACATGGATATAATAGATTGGGAAGGATATGGGCCCAACGCAGGCCAATAATGCCCTTTAAATAAACACAAATCCCAATAACTGCAGGTAGCTTGACAAAACAAAATCAAAACATTCTGTATTTCAAAATTCAGTTAACCTACCTTAATGCATCAAGCATAGGTAAAAGATTTAATAAAGCTGTATCTCCAGGATCACTAAACCAGGATTTGATAGGAATAGCATTATCTGCGAGAGTGAGGAGAAACAAACATGTGTAATATACTCTACTTGCTGGAGTTTATAAGAATGAGGGGGGACCTCATTGAAACATACCAAATAGTGAAAGGCCTGGATAGAGTGGATGTGGAGAGAATGTTTCCACTAGTGAGTCTAGGACCAGAGGCCATAGTCTCAGAATTAAAGGACGTTCCTTCAGGATGAGGAGGAATTTCTTTGGTCAGAGGGTTGTGCATCTGTGGAATTCATTGCCACAAAAGGCTGTGGAGGCCAAGTTAATGGACATTTTTAAGGCAGAAATAAATAGATTCTTGATTGGTAAGGGTGTCCGGGGTTATGAAGGCAGGAGAATGGGGTTAAGAGGGAAAGATAGATCAGCCACAATTCTGCTCCTATCACGTATGAATTTATAGCTTCCCCAAAGGAATAAAGGCCAGGGTACTCTACCTCATTCCGAACAGCAGATGATCTGCCATCTAAATATACTTCCCTTCCCCTCCACAACCCCTGCACCCCAACCCCCCCCCCCCCCCCCCCACCCCACCCCACCCATATATACACACCTTCTATTCATTTTATTGTAACCAATGCCAAAGTGCCAGTTATAGCAACAGACATTACCAATTCACAAAAAGGTAGTTTTCTCTTGCCAAGGTTTAATGCAATTTGTTCCTTGCAGGTTACAAGCTTAATTGCAAAATGCCATAACACAATAGATTCCAGTACAAGGTTAACTGTGATCATAGAAGCGGGTACATAGATTGGCAAATGCTAGTAAATTAGTCGTTCCACACATAATGGAAGGAGGTTATTCAACCTATTGGGTCTCTAGCTGCTCCAAATGCTATTCTCACTCCCCTCCTTTCTCCATGGCTCTCCAAAGTTTATCCCTTCATACATGCAGTCAGATCACTTTTATAGTACCCAGCAGTATCTTCAGAACTAGAAGCACTCATTGTGTTTAAAGAAAACCCTATCATTTTTGGTTCTTGAACAAATCCCCAAAATTTGCATAAAAACAGTTTGCCTTTATCTACTGTCTTTATCAGTCATAATTTTAGTAACTCAATCAGATCCCACTGCAAACACCTTGGTTCTAATAACAATTCCAGCTCCTCAGATCAAACAACACAACTAAAGGTAACTTCAGGATGTGAATACCTAACGGAAAAGACAGTAGATAAAGGCAGTCTGGGGAATCCAAACGCGAGCCAGGAACAAGAACTGCCTAATAATTGTTCTGTTCAGTTTCATCAACCATCAAGAAAGGGTACAACGTAGTTAAGCCATCATATGGGGAGTGAGGTACAAGAGTATGTAGACCCACAGGTGTGGGCCGAAGACCCTAATCTGGTAGGATTTCAGATTGATCCCATCCAGTTAGTTCTCCAGAAAAATGTAACACTGCCTTCTCTACAACAGTACCCACTGAAGCAGCAGGCAATACCAAGCATTGATAAGTTAATTCAAGGATTGCTAGAACAGGGCATTCTGGTTAAATGTAAATCTTATTGTGAAAGGATTTGCAGTCCATTAATGCTATCGTAGAACCACTTCATGCATTGGTGCCTATTCCAGCTCCGAATTTCAACCCAAATTCCAGCACAGGCACAGATCTTTACAATTGTGGACTTACAACATGCCTTCTTCTCACTACCTCTGCACCAGCACAGTCAGTACCTCTTCAGCTTCACCTACAACGGACAACAGTACACATGGACTCGATTGCCTCAGGGATTTGTGAATTCTCCAACATTATTTTCTAGATGTCTGCAGGGACAGCTGCAACCTTAAGGGACAACTGCAACCTTAAGGGCCTGTCCCACCAGCATGGGACTCCATGCGGTGAGCGCGACCTAACGTGGTCGCTTGTGCCGTCCGGCCTCGCGGGGCCAGTCCCACTTCGATCGCTGGAGCCGTATAGAGTTGTGCGGAGCTGGTCCCAACATCGCGCAGGGCTCAGAAAAAGTGACCGTGTTCAAAAATTCCGCGCGGCAACGGCCTGTCGGCCTGTAGCCGCCGCGTCGCATTACGCACCGCCTCACGTCGTGCCTCCGTGACCCTCTCTGTGTGCCTCAGTGACCGTCTCTGTGTGTGCCTCTGTGGCCCTCTCTGTCTGTGCCTCCGTGACCCTCTCTCTGTGCCTCCGTGGCCCTCTCTATATGTGCCTCCGTGGCCCTCTCACTGTGTGTCCCTCTCTGTTCTTGAGAACTTACCGCTCCAACTTCGCTCCACGTAGTGCCACTCACCCGGCCTCCGCGCGGCCCCAGCTACTGGTTTGGTCGCACTCGCCGCATGCAGGTGCATGCTGGTGGGACCGGCCCTGTAATGGGATCACTCGACCTCCGCGCGGCCCCCGCTTCCAGTTTGGTCGCGCTCATTGCATGGAGTCGCATGCTGGTGGAACAGGCCCTTTAAGCTTTCGATGTGGCCCCACCCGAGTTCAGTATGTGGATGATTTACTTGTAGCCAACCAAGATGTACAAAGCAACCGCGAAGATGCCACTCAATTATTGAATCATCTATCAGCATTTGGATATGTAGTCTCCTAATCAAAAGTGTTAATGGCCCAGCGGAAGGTGAGGTTCCTTAGTGTGATATTATCAGCAACAGATCGGAGTCTGGAGAACAGCCGAGTCGAACCAATCTGTGAATTCCCTGCACCACAGGAGGCAAAGCAAATGAGACAGTGGCGGCATGGTAAATTATTGCTCTGGACACTAAAAAATTGACACCATACACCAGCATGGAGGGCAAGTTTCAATTGTCTGAAAAAGCTCAAGAAGCCTTTAAAAATTGGAAGAAGTCTCTATACAGGCACCAGCATTATGAAGGCCACTTTACGATCGGCCATTTCAATTATACTGCACAGTCCTCTCAGATTGCTCCACTGCAGTTTTAACATAGAAACATGGAGACAAACATCGACTTACTGCTCCTCCAAGATTGATCCTGTGGCACGAGGACATCCCATTTACACACAGATCTTGACTGCGATCTACACTACCATCAATCTAGCATCCTTTCTAAATAAACCACCAGAAGAACAGATAGAATCAGGGCATGGTTGTCTATTTGTAATCAAGGAAGACACTTCTAATAGGGAAGATTTAACAGATATCCCCATGGCAGACCCTGACCTAACCCTGTATGTAGATGGAGGTGCATCAATCCTAGGAGAAAGACTTTCTGGATATGTCATTATAGATCAAACATGAGATAGTATAGAAGCAGCTGCCTTTGAAACACCATTCTCTGCCCAACAAGCAGAACTGTTTGCCTTAATAAGAGCCTGTATCGTGGCAGAGAATTTAAAGGTGAATGTTTACCTCAACTCTAGGTATGCCTTTGGACTGGTCCATGACTTTGTCCAGTTGTGGAGAAATAGAGGATTCTTGACTTCCGCAGGAACTCAAATATCCCACCAGAAATTGGCATCAGACCCATTACAAGCCTTAATGTTGCCAAAACAAATTTCTGTGATGAAATGTAGCGCCCATACGAAAGGTCAAACCCCAGTAGATACAGGAATTTAGATTGCAACTCATTGTGGCTCCCGAGCAACGAACGATACACTATTAGCTACATGGTGGCATCCGAGGTTGCAGACTCTAGCTCAGAGGATTTGTTGCCGTTGCCTGATCTGTCAGCAACATAATCCCAGGAAAGGTGTAAACTGTGGAAGTGAGGAAACACCCTTACCCATGGGTCTCTTTGAAACCCCCCAGATGGACTACATTGAGTTGGAGAGATGTCAGGGATATAAGTATGTGCTAGTAATCGTAGACGTGTTTATTAAATGGATAGGTGCTTATCCTACAGTGGACAACAAAGCCTCCACATCAAAGTACTCATGAGAGACATTATTCCGAGATACGGAATTCCAATTCGACTAAATTCAGTTAATGGTCCTCATTTTATAGGACACCAGACCAAGGGGGACCCGTTGGGTCCCGTCCCCTCAACTCAACGTGCGGTTGTGGGGGCATCTCACACACACATGGGGGGGGGGGGGGGGTGGGGGTGAGAGTGGGGGAGCGAGAGAGGAGGGGGGATGGGGGAGAGAGAGGAGGGAGGAGAGGATGGGGAGGCAGGTGGATGTGGAGGGGGGAGGGGAGAAGAGGAAGGGAGAGGGGTGAGGTGGAGGGAGGGCAGGGGGGGAGAGGGGGGGAGAGGAAGGGGGAGAGAGAGGAACACACACACACACACACACACACACACACACACACACACACTGTAAAGATCATGTCATGGAAACCTTTATGGAAAGAGTTGGTTATCATGGAATGATAAAAGGGGGGAATGTAGATATGCAGGGGTTTGGGTACTTTGAAAATGGCAGGCTTCTGTGAAAAAGGTCAAACTTTACTGCGGTGACAAAGGGACACCAGGTGCAGGAGGACCATGTGATCTAAATGGTGCCATCAAGTCTGGGTTTCTGAAGAAGCTCCCAACAGTTTCTGTTCCTGTGAAGCCCAAGGTGTCGTTAAGTCTAGGTTTCTGTTAAACAGACGCTAAACCCAGGTCTGTGGTTGGGTTAGAGGATTTTGTGTTGATACATAGTATATATGTGTTAAAAGGTTTTTGTATACATTGTTTGTAAGTAAGCAAAGTAAGTGACTCTTAATGTGATCTCTTATCTGTAAGAAGTCTGTAACTTTGAAGGTATGAGATGTGAATTGGCCAAGATAGACTGGCAGGTGATTCTTAAAGGGTTGACAGTGGATGTGCAATGGAAGGTATTTAAAGACTGCATGGATGAAGTACAAAAATTGTTCATACCAGTTTGGCAAAAGAATAAATCTGGGAAGGTGGTACATCCATGGATAACAAGGGAAATCAGGGATAGTATAAAAACAAAAGATGAGGTATACAAATTTGCCCGAAAAAGCAGCCTACCGGAGGACTGGGAGAAATTCAGAATCCAGCAGAGGAGGACAAAGGGCTTAATTAGGAAAGGGAAAATAGATTATGAAAGGAAACTGACAGGGAACATAAAAACTGACTGCAAAAGTTTTTATAGATATGTGAAGAGAAAGAGACTAGTTAAAACAAATGTTGGTCCCTTGCAGTCAGAAACAGGTGAATTGATCATGGGGAACAAGGACATGGCAGACCAATTGAATAACTACTTTGGTTCTGTCTTCACTAAGGAAGACATAAATAATCTGCCAGAAATAGCAGTGGAACGGGGGTCAAATAAGATGGAGGAACTGAGTGAAATCCAGGTTAGCCGGGAGGTGGTGTTGGGTAAATTGAACGGATTGAAGGCCGATAAATCCCCAGGGCCAGATAGTCTGCATTCCAGAGTACTCAAGGAGGTAGCCACAGAAATAGTGGATGCATTAGTGATAATTTTTCAAAATTCCTTAGATTCTGGAGTAGTTCCTGAGGATTGGAGGATAGCTAATGTAACCCCACTTTTTAAAAAAAGGAGGGAGAGAGAAAGCGGGGAATTACAGACCAGTTAGTCTAACATCGGTAGTGGGGAAACTGCTAGAGTCAGTTATTAAAGATGGGATAGCAGCGCATTTGGAAAGTGGTGCAATCATTGGACAAAGTCAGCATGGATTTACGAAAGGTAAATCATGTCTGACAAATCTGATAGAATTTTTCAAGATGTAACTAGTAGAGTGGATAAGGGAGAACCAGTGGATGTGTTATATCTAGACTTTCAGAAGGCTTTCGACAAGGTCCCGCATAAGAGATTAGCATACAAACTTAAAGCACACGGTATTGGGGGTTCAGTATTGATGTGCATAGAGAACTGGCTAGCAGACAGGAGGCAAAGGGTAGGAGTAAATGGGTCCTTTTCAGAATGGCAGGCAGTGACTAGTGGGGTACCGCAAGGCTCAGTGCTGGGACCCCAGCTATTTACAATATATATTAATGATTTGGACGAGGCATTTCAATGCAACATCTCCAAGTTTGCAGATGACACCAAGCTGGGGGGTATAGTTAGGTGTGAGGAGGATGCTTGGAGGCTGCAGGGTGATTTGGATAGGCTGAGTGAATGGGCAGATGCATGGCAGATGCAGTATAATGTGGATAAATGTGAGGTTATCCACTTTGGTGGCAAAAACATGAGGGTAGACTATTATCTGAATGGTGGCAGATTAGGAAAAGGGGAGATGCAACGAGACGTGGGTGTCATGGTACACCAGTCATTGAAAGTAGGCATGCAGGTGCAGCAGGCAGTGAAGAAAGCAAATGGTATGTTAGCATTCATAGCGAAAGGATTTGAGTATAGGCGCAGGGAGGTTCTACTGCAGTTGTACAGGGTTTTGGTGAGGTCACACCTGGAGTATTGCGTACAGTTTTGGTCTCCAAATCTGAGGAAAGACATCCTTGCCATAGAGGGGGTACAGAGAAGATTCACCAGACTGATTCCTGGGATGTCGGGACTTTCATATGAGGAAAGATTGGATAGACTCGGCTTGTACTCGCTGGAATTTAGAAGATTGAGGGGGGATCTTATAGAAACTTACAAAATTCTTAAGGGGTTGGACAAGCTAGATGCAGGAAGATTGTTCCCGATGTTGGGGGAGTCCAGAACAAGGGGTCACAGTCTAAGGATAAGGGGGAATTCCTTTAGGACTGAGATGAGGAACACATTCTTTACACAGAGAGTGGTGAGTCTCTGGAATTTCATTTCGGAGTCACGTGAGTGACTTCGTGAAGAGCCCGCCGGCGCGCATGCTCGACATATCATCGTAACGCGTTGCTGCGACGGCTGACGGAGGAGCGTGCTCCTCGCCAGCCCTTCATAAGGGAACCACGCAGGTAAGTATGCTACCTTAAGTTGGTGGTTCTTGTTATGTTTGCTTCACAGCAAGAACATGGATGGGAGTTTGAGAGGCCGGAGATCGGGAAGAAGTCGCCGGCCAGCAGTTCCGGAGCGAGAGTTGTCGGGGGTACCTGCAACGCAGACCGGAATGAGAGCGGAGATGTCGGTGAGCTCTGTCTTTTCAGGTCCGGACCCGCCCGCACACCACAGCTCGGAGGAGTTTGACGAGGAGGAGTGTGGTGTGCCGCCAGAGCAGGACGACCCTGCCATGGCAGTCCGGTCGTCAGCAGGGTTGCTGACGGCCTCGAGCAGACGGGTCCGTGCGGCTGCACGGCCCGCTTCACGAAGCCCCCTGCGCAGGGGAAGGGCAGGAGCCCAGACGCCTAACCCTGTCGGGGCTAAGGCTCTGCCTGCCGCTAAGGAGCGGTCAGGTTCCAGGACGGGACCCGGGGCAGCTGTGAGGTCCAGCCGTCGCCCCCCAACTTCCGACGCCGGGACGAGTCAGTTGGGGGTCCCTCACGGTCGCCGAGCCCCCCATGGATGGGTGGGTGAGACCATGCGTCGGCAAGGTCCACGATGTGGGCAGCTGGCAAGCCTGCACGGGCCCAAGGTATCCAGGCTTCGGCTGGTGCCGACACTATGCCGCATCTGTCCTTAGAGGCAACGGCTTCCGCTCCCGCTACACGGAGGCGGTTGAACACGCCCGTGCAGGAATCGCGCAGTTTCGCCTCGGCGGCTGTCGACGACAACTACCGGCACCGGCAGGGCCTCGACGAGGTGCGGGCCGGTGACAGGAGCCCCGGCCAATTTTCAGAGCTGGAGGACCGACCACCTGAGTGTTCAGGGTGAAGGGCGTATTGACCGTATAGAGCGGCTGCTGGAACGTCTCATCCAACATCAACAGGCATCCAGCAGCGACAGGCACAGGGCGTCATCACCAGCTTCATACACCAGCCTGGAGCAGCAGGACGAGGAGGCCGTGGGCGACCCCATCCCACCCCCGCCTGAATTACCGGCGGAGGACCTCCTCGATGTGGCCACCAAGTTTGCAGCCCCTCATTCCTTGGGGCTTCCTATCAATACAAAGCTGGCAGCCACTGTGGACTTCTTAAATAATCACCAGCTTCAGGAGGAAGTTCTGTTACAAGCCATGAGCCGTCACAAGGCTCCATCAAACTGCAACTCCCTCAACGTGCCTGTGGTCAATACGCCGATATGGGGCAACATCAGTGCGGCTATCTGTCAGCAGGAGCTGAAGATTCAGCGGATCCTGAAACTCCTCACGGCCGGGATTACTGCCTTTGTGCGGTCGGTCGATGGAGAGGAGCTTAATTTGGACCAGGAGGATGCTCTGGCGCTTCTATGCGCTACTCAAAACGAAATTAACGGCTTTCGGAAAAATAGCATCCGCCCAGCGCTCAACCCCAAATTTGCAGGGTTGTGCAAACCACCGCCGCCGCGTCAGCTCTTTGGCGAAGACCTTTCCAAAAGGGTCAGAGAGCTTGATGAACAAGCCAAGACCGTGGGGCTCATGCGCTCTCAGAGTGCCCCCACGCCATCGAGCTCCAAAGCTTCGCTTGGCCGCTCACGAGGGTCTGCCAGCATGTCTACCAGGAATTACCCTCCAGGTCCAAACCGATATCAGCCACCCCAACCACAGGGGTCTTTTTTAGGACAGGCTCGGCAGAAGCCGAGATGGAAAATGAGGACGCCACGACCTCAAACCAACCCAGCACCTCTACGTCCACCCACTCGTGTCAGGGACCGCCGGTAACCACAGAGGTGAGGCGGTCTGGTTCTCTTTTTTCTCTTTGTTTAACTTCACATGTTGGTGGGCGTTTGCGGTTGTTTGCGGGTGCATGGGGTAATATTACCAGTGATGAGTATGTGTTACGGAATATTCAGGGCCATAGCATTGAGTTTATTAATGGGGACATCCCTCCGTCTCAGCATAGACCGGGTCGTATGTTTAAACTAACGGCTGCAGAACAGTCCGTAGGCTATAAGGAAATTTTAAGGTTGGAACAGAAAGGGGTCATAGAGAAAACGGTTCATGAGCTCGTTGAATTTGTTTCCAATATTTTTACCCGACCTAAGAAAGATGGAGGCTGTAGAGTCATTATTGATCTGACCACTCTGAATAACTTTGTAACATATACTCATTTTAAAATGGACACGTTTGAAACGGCCAAATCATTGATCTCACAAGGGTGCTTTATGGCATGTATTGATTTACAGGATGCGTACTATACCGTACCCATGCAAAAATATTACAGAAGGTTCTTAAAATTTATCTGGATGGACCAGCTGTGGCAATATAGGGCGTTGCCTAATGGGCTCACCACAGCCCCTCGATTATTTACTAAATTGGTGAAGCCAATTATGGCTTATTTAAGACAACGACATCATGTCGTGATGGCCTATTTAGATGATATTTTAATTATCGGACACACCTTGGAATCAGCTCAACAAGGGGTTGCAGCTGCGGTCAATTTGTTCCAACAGCTTGGGTTCATTGTTCATCCAGAAAAATCTAAGTTCTGCCCCACCCAGGTAATTAATTATCTGGGGTTCCAGGTGAATTCCATTAGCATGAGAGTCACCATACCAATTAACAAAGTTGAGGAGGTAACACAGGTGTGTACAGATTTACTCAATACTCGTATACCATCGATTCGTCACACAGCTACTGTCATTGGCAAGATTGTGGCTTTGTTTCCGGCAGCCCGGTATGGACCTCTGCATTATCAAAACTTGCAGAGAGCCAAGATTGCTGCGCTGCGGCGGCATGCTGGTCATTATGATCGATCAATGCAGCTGCCGCCTGCAGCATTGGATGAGTTACGATGGTGGGTTTGCCACATTAGTAACGCGTTTAAAACTATTATTGAGGCGAAACCGATGATATACTTACAAACTGATGCGAGCTCTGATGGCTGGGGAGCTACGAATCAGCATTCTAGTTGTGGGGGCCGATGGGATACCCTTGAGAATACAATGTTGGTATCACAAGGGATCAACTATTTGGAGCTGCTTGCAGCGTTTCACGGACTTCGTGCATATTGTTCCAAGATCTTTGGAGCACATGTCCGGCTCCAAATAGACAACACCACAGCGGTGGCGTATTTAAATCACATGGGCGGTACCAGGTCAGTTTCATGTGATAAATTGGCTAATTCAATTTGGCTCTGGTGTGTCAAGAGAGACATTTGGATTTCAGCCACCTATTTGCCAGGTGAGCTTAATTTTGTGGCGGACGCCAGGTCACGCAAGTTCAATGATAATATTGAATGGATGTTACATCCTGAAATTTTTGCAAAAATCACAGCCAAATTTGGGAAACCGGATATTGACCTTTTTGCGTCCCGGTTGAACCATCAGGTACCAACCTACGTCTCGTGGGAACCAGATCCTGGGGCTATAGCGTTAGATGCATTCTCGCTAGACTGGGGGAATTGCTTTTTCTATGCATTCCCTCCGTTTTGCCTCATCAGTCGGGTATTACGAAAAGTTCAGATGGATGGTGCCAAGGGCATCCTTATCATACCCGACTGGCCTACACAGCCGTGGTATCCGATGGTCTTTGACACGCTCAGTGAACCTTGGGTCCGTTTGCAGGGTAGCCCAGAATTAGTTACTCACCCTGTATCAGGGGAGCCACATCCCTGCCATGGCTATTTAAATTTGTTGGCTTGCAGATTCTGAATCGGCCTTTAGTTGGATACGGCCTTTCTACCCGGACCATGGATACCATTGCAGCGTCGTGCCGAGAGTCTACAAGGCGAAGATACCGCTCTCACATCAGGAATTGGGAAGCCTTCTGCAGCCGCTCTCGCATCACGTACGATGCCGTGACTATAACCGACGTCCTGGAATTCCTCGCGGGGTTGCACCATGATGAACACTTAAGCTACAGTGCCATCAACAGCGCCAGGAGCGCTCTATCATTCTACCTCAATATTGAGGTGGGATCCAACAAGCTAGTGTCCAGGCTCATGCGGGGTATTTTCAATACGAATCCGCCTACACCACGCTACAATATCACCTGGGATGTCAGGGTAGTTTTAGCTCTGCTCAGGACGTGGTCCCCCATGGAAGGGCTCCAGCTGGACAAACTCACCATGAAGCTGGTGATGTTACTAGCGCTGACTTCAGCACAGAGGGTACAGACACTCCATAAACTACGTGTCGACAGAATGATGTCTACCCCCACAGAAGTAGTTTTCTTTGTTGACGAGCTACTAAAGCAGCATAGACCTGGGTGCACAGGGCTGCAGCTGAAGTTCCCGGCATACCCCGCAGATGCTAGGCTATGTTTAGCCTCCCACATCCGTTACTATGTCAAGGTGACGGCAAGCATCAGAGGAAAAGAGAGATACCTGCTTGTCACTCATAAGAGACCTCACCATCGAGTGACAACACAGACGATATCCAGGTGGCTTCGAGTCGTCTTGGGTAAGTCAGGTATCGACACTAATGTGTTCAAATCTCATTCCACCAGGGCTGCATCGACGTCGGCGGCGAGGGTCATGGAGGTGCCCATGGACCATATTCTCGCCACAGCAGGATGGGCTAATGAAGCGGTGTTTCAGCGTTTCTACAACCGGCCCGTCGCTGCGCCTCTACAGTTCGCAGAAGCCGTATTAGATGCGGGGCAAGAACGTGGAGATGTCCCCGAATAAGGGTTTTTTTGATCTGTTGTTAATAAATATGATTTGTTTTGCAGTATGGACTAGTCAGCACGTTATTCCTCCCATCCATCCCTGGTAGTGGTGTGACAGCATGGACGTGGTCCAGGGCGTGTCATCACAGAAGCTTTGAAGTCTTCACGAAGTCACTCACGTGACTCCGAAATGAAATAGTAAGATTGAACGAGAACTTGCCAGTTCGAAGGTTGATCTTTATTTCATGAGGAGTCGAAGTGAGGGATTTCGTGCCCTCCTCGCCCAACCCTCAATCACCTTCATCTGGTAATCTTAGTCGTTTTCATTCTTACTATGTGAAGTCATTTCTTTTCATTGGTTTCTGTGATTCCACGCCGCTACTTTGAAGTATGTCGAGCATGCGCGCCGGCGGGCTCTTCACGAAATCCCTCACTTCGACTCCTCATGAAATAAAGATCAACCTTCGAACTGGCAAGTTCTCGTTCAATCTTACTATTCTCTGCCACAGAAGGTAGTTGAAGCCAGTTCATTGGCTATATTTAAGAGGGTGTTAGATGTGGCACTTGTGGCTAAAGGGATCAGGGAGTATGGAGAGAAGGCAGGTACGGGATACTGAGTTGGATGATCAGCCATGATCATATTGAATGGCGGTGCAGGCTCGAAGGGCCGAATGGCCTACTCCTGCACCTATTTTTCTATGTTTCTAAGTGATTGGCATGTAGGGATGGCCACCCCATTGCACTTTCGTGCCTTTAATGTCCCCATCTCCGCTTGGGAGTATAAAAGTGTATGTAATTCGTTTGGGCGTGTCGGTTGTCTTCCTTCGGTTCTGTTTACGTGAGGCTGCCGAGGGCTCGAGTGAGTAGATCCGAGGCCGGTCCTGCGGAGTTGTATACAAATAAAGAAAGGTTTGGAATCCAGTGTTTGAGTCAGTGATTGACTTAACCAGACTAGGGAGAGAATATTAGATCCAGAATCAACAGTTCTGTATGCCTTTATATTCTGATTTTCTTCCACAATCTCCCAGATGTACTGGAGGACAGAAAATCTAAGGGGGTAGAGAAACTGAAAGAAATTTTCATTAGACGAAAAATAGTATTGGGTAGGTTAAAGGATAATAAATCCCCTGGGCCTGATGGTCTGCACCCCAGGGTCCTCAGGGAGGTGGCTCAAGAAATAGTGGACGCATTGGTGATCATTTTCCAATGTTCAATAGATTCAGGATCAGTTCCTGTGGATTGGAGGATAGCTAATGTTATCCCACTTTTCAAGTAAGGAGCGAGAGAGAAAACAGAGAATTACAGACCAGTTAGCCTGACATCTGTGGTGGGAAAGATGCTGGAGTCAATTATTAAAGAGGTAATAATGGAGCATTTGGATAGCAGTAAAAGGATTAGTCCAAGTCAACATGGATTTATGAAAGGGAAATAATGCTTGACTAATCTTCTGGAATTTTTTGAGGATGTGACAAGTAAAATGGATGAAGGGGTGCCAGTGGATGTAGTGTATCTAGACTTTCAGAAAGCCTTTGATAAGGTTCCGCACGGGAAACTGGTGACTAAAAATTAGAGCACATGGTATTGGGGGTAGGGCGTTGACATGGATAGAAAATTGGTTGGCAGACCGGAAGCAAAGAGAAGGAGTGAACGGGTCCTTTTCAGAATGACAGGCAGTGGCGAGTGGAGTGCCACAAGGCTCGGTGTTGGGGCCGCAACCGTTTACAATATATATTAATGATTTGGAAGAGGGAATTAGAGGCAACACTAGCAAGTTTGCGGATGACACAAAGCTGGGTGGCAGTGTGAACTGTGAAGAGGATGTTGCAGGGGGACCTGGACAGGTTGAGTGAGTGGGCAGATGCGTGGCAGATGCAGTATAATATAGATAAATGTGAGGTTATCCACTTTGGCGGCAAAAACAAGGGGGCAGATTATTCTCTCAATGGGGTTAGGTTAGGTAAGGGGGAGGTACAGTGAGACCTGGGTGTCCTTGTACACCAGTCACTGAAAGTTGGCGTGCAGGTACAACAGGCAGTGAAGAAAGCTAATGGAATGTTGACCTTCAATAACAAGAGGATTTCAGTACAGGAGTAGAGAGGTTCTTCTGCAGCTGTGAGACCACATCTGGAGTATTGTGTACAGTTTTGGTCTCCTAATTTGAGGAAGGACATCCTTGTGATTGAGGCAGTGCAGCGTAGGTTCACGAGATTGATCCCTGGGATGGCGGGACTGTCATATGAGGAAAGATTGAAAAGACTAGGCTTGTACTCACTGGAGTTTAGAAGGATGAGGGGGGATCTTATAGAAACATATAAAATTATAAAAGGACTGGACAAGCTAGATGCAGGAAATGTTCCCAATGTTGGGTGAGTCCAGAACCTGGGGCCCCAGTCTTAGAATAAAGGGGAGGTCATTTAAGACTGAGCTGAGAAAAAAACGTTTTTACCCAGAGAGTTGTGAATTTATGGAATTCCCTGCCACAGAGGGCAGTGGAGGCCAAATCACTGGATGGATTTAAGAGAGAGTTGGATAGAGCTCTAGGGGCTAGTGGAGTCAAGGGATATGGGGAGAAGGCATGCACAGGTTATTGATAGCGGACGATCAGCCATGATCACAATGAATGGCGGTGCTGGCTCGAAGGGCCGAATGGCCCCCTCCTGCACCTATTTTCTATGTTTCTATGTTCCACTTGTTGTCATAAAATACCCCACGTAGTTCCATATGCCTTTATATTCTGCTTTCCTTTTCAGTATAAATATTTTGATCCTCTTTCTGAAATCTTTCCAATCCTTGGGCTAATACTTTTGGTGGGAATATTATAAGCCACTTCCTTTGATCTAAAATTGACTTTTAATTTCTTCTCTTAGCCACAGCTGGACCACACGTTTGGTTTTCGCCTTAAAAAAGGGATGTACGTTTCTTGCAATCAACACACAATTCTTTGAAGATTGACCATTACTTATTTACTGTCAAACCTTTTAAATATAATTTCCCAATCTACCATACCTTTTCTTGACTCATTGCTTTTTCAATTTACTTTATTCAAAACTAAGCCTTAGTTTAAGAGTAAACTGAACTAGTTTCAATTTTTATGTAAAATTCTTTATTATAATTACCCTTTCCTGAAGGCCATCTAACTACCAGGTCATCAATTAATTCTCTCTCATTATACAATACTATATCCAAAATAGCTTGTTCCCATGATAGTTTCTCAATGTACTGTACTACAAAACCAATCCATCCTCCACACATTTTCACTGCTAATTTTGTTTGCCCAATCTATATCCTAGAATATCATTATTGAATTAACTTCATTACTTGCACCTCTGATTTCCTTACTTGCACTATAGCCTGTATGAGCACGTGTCGGGAGCAGCAAAGGCCATGTACAACTCCCATCAATGTTTTCTGCCTTGGCTGTTTCTTAGTTCTACTCGGCAAATCCTCTATCTGATTTCTGAGCTAAGATTCTCCTTCCACACTATATCTATGTAATGGCTATTAAACTGTATCGGGGTCGGAACCACCGTAAGTTAAATCACGGAGGCTCCAAACCTCTACTGCATTTCAAACACCCAAAGAGGTATCCTATGGTAGTAGCGATCTTTGTGCGAGTTAATAATTTTTTCTTATTTTCCAATTTAATATATCAAAAACATCATGGTGTCAAAAACGCAACGACCGTTTACGATATAGTTTACGACTTTTTAAAATCAATTTAAAAATGTTTTTGGACATAATCGGTCATCAAAACTAAGAAACTGAGCCAATCTTCAATTTGGCAACACACTGTCTCTTGTTTACTTTTCGTACGGACCAAGTCGCTAACTTCATTCCTTCGTGTCAACTTCGGGAAGTTCCGCAACGACCGTTACAGAGACATTTTACTTACAAAAAAAATCAGCCCAAATCAAACGATCTGACGAATCATTGATAGCTCACATACATTAGGTAATGTAGCGTTTAGATCGCATTGGTGAAAATGCTTGGTTCTCGCTAATAATGTAACGTTCGTTTTCTGGGATACCAAACGTTTGCGTCCACTGCAACAAACGTTTGTGTAACGCGCGTTGCGGTGTCCACTCAGATGGATGCAGTATTCTACTACATGATCAGGTGAATGAAGTGGAAATGGTGTTTGCAATTTTATTGTTCCATGTGGTATTGTTAAGCATAGAAAGGAATAAGAAATACGTGCACTTACTGTGCCAACTATTACACAAAATGTATTTGTGTATTCTGATGCCCTTTTTAGAAACTTGCATTCAATATGCTATATTTTCTTACATTTGTAGTTGATGCTATGTTAGTCATGAACCCAATAAAGCTCTTGTCAACTTTTTTGAAGGAATTTGAAATTTGACCCCATGTCACATTTTTGTGTGCAGTATTGTACAAAGACACATATGCATTCAGAGAAAGAACTTTAGCATTATCTTTGTACCATTCTCCCTGTTCTTTTGATTTGAGGTATATTCATACAGTCCTCGCTCCCAGAAGTGCGGACTGTACAGAGCTGGTCGTGGGGGGGGGGGGGGAGGAACAACTCCAGGACTGTTTGGAGTCGGTAGACTGGGCAATGTTCAGGGACTCAGCAACGGACCTGAATGAATACGCCACAGTCGCTACAGACTTCATAAAGAAATGTGTGGAGGACTGCATCCCAACAAAAACCTTCCGAGTGTTTCCTAACCAGAAGCCTTGGATGAACCATGAGATCCGCATTCTTCTGAAGACCAGATCCCGGGCATTCAGGTATGAAGATAGAGGTCTACAAGAAGTCCAGATACGACCTTGGTAAGGCCATCAAAAAGGCCAAAAGGGACTTCTGCTCCAAGCCGGAGGATGAGACGGATGTTCGGCAACTGTGGCGGGGCTTGAATGCAATCACCTCCTACAAGGTGGAATCAGGAGGCAGCTCAAATGTCAGCAAAACGTCACTCCCTGACGAGTTCAATACGTTTAATGCACGCTTTGATAGGGAGAACACTGATGTGCCTTCCCGAGCCCCCATTCGCCATGATAGTATTTCGGTCAGTTACAGAGGCTGACGTCAGAAGCTCCTTAAGAGGGGTGAACCCTCGGAAAGTGCCTGGACCTGATGGTATACCCGGGCATGTTTTAAAAACCTGTGCGGACCAACTGGCTGGAGTTTTTATGGACATTTTCAACCTCTCACTTCAGAGGTCTGAGGTTCCCACCTGCTTTAAAAGGGCATCAATAATACTGGTGCCCAAGAAGAGCAAGGTGACGTGCCTAAATGACTATCGACCACTGGCACTAATGTCTGTGATGATGGTGCTTTGAGAGGCTGATCATGGCGCAAATCAACTCATACCTCGACAAAAACATGGACTCACTGCAGCTCGCTTACCGCCACAACAGATCAACAGAGGATGCGATCTCACTGGCTCTCCACGCTGCTCTTGACCACTTGGACAACAAAAACTAATATGTCAGGCTGTTATTCATTGACTACAGCTCAGCATTTAATACCATCCTCTCCAAGCTGTTTACCAAGCTCTCAGATCTGGGTCTCTGCGCATCCCTCTGCAATTGGACCCTCGACTTCCTCATTCACAGACCACAGTCTGTCCGTATTGGTGGAAATGTGTTATCCTCGATAACAATCAGCACGGGAGCACCTCAAGGCTGCGTGCTCAGCCCCCTGCTGTACTCACTCTATAGCATGACTGCATAGCCGGTCATAGTGCGAACTCCATCATCAAGTTCGTCGACGACACCACTGTTGTGGGACGCATCACTGATGGGGACAAGCTAGAGTATAGAAGTGAGATCGATCGATTGACCAAATGATGCCAGCATAATAACCAGGCTCTCAACACCAGCAAAACCAAGGAACTGTTTGTGGATTTTGGAAGGCGTAGGATGGGGACCCAGTCCCATTTATATTAAAGGGTCGATGGTGGAAAGGGTCAAGAACTTTAAATTCCTGGGCGTGCATATTTCCGAGGATCTCTCCTGGTCCCAGAACATTAATGCAATTATAAAGAAAGCACATCAGCGCCTCTACTTCCTGAGAAGATTACGGAGAGTCGGTATGTCAAGGAGGACTCTCTCAAACTTCTACAGGTGCACAGTAGAGAGCATGCTGACCGGTTGCATCGTGGCTTGGCTCGGCAACTTGAGCGTCCAGGAGCGGAAAAGGTTGCAAAAAGTTGTAAACACTACCCAGCCCATCATTGGCTCGGACCTCCATACCATCGAGTGGATCCAACGCAGTCGCTGCCTCAAAAAGGCTGCCAACATCATCAAGGACCCACATCATCGTGCCCACACACTCATCTCTCCGCTGCCTTCAGGTAGAACGTACAGGAGCCTGAAATCTGCAACATCCAGGTTCAGGAACAGCTTCTTCCCCACAACCATCAGACTGTTAAACACTACTTCAAACAAATTCTGAACTATAACAGCGTGCGTGTGTAAATAATGGTATATGGACACACTTATCTGTTCTGTATTTCTGCCTACAATTTCTGCCCACAAACAACAAGAGCTCAACAGGAGAAGCTAAAAATTACTGAAGAATTAAAAAGTAACAATCTTACCTGGGTGACTCCTGTATGCACTTGGCGAATTATCTAATATTACAATGCTGGAGAGGTCATTGTGAATGGCTGCAAGATCTTTCACATAGCTGCCCAATTCAAGTGTACAATGCTGAGGGAAAAAAAGGATTTCAGTAAGGAATCAGGTTGCACTCATCATCAATTAACAAAAAAAAAACAACATTTTCGTTTGACAGCTTTTTAACCAATTTACTTGCACTCAAGTTAACAGACCTTGCACTGGCTCGACTGACACTATTTGATACTCACTCTTGGAGCATTATTTAGAATGAAACAGGGACGTGTAGCAAAACCCTTAACCGTGTTATGCTATTCAATGAGAGCATTGATGGGTCTGTAACTCTCCTCCATGTACCCACCTTTGACCCATAGCTGATATTACAAAGATCCATAATAGAAAAACCACTGGTCCAAGCCAAAGGCTCCAAAGCATGGGAAAGGTTAAATAAAGTCATGTTTCCTGTTATCCCTGTTGTATTGGCCAATTAAATCAATTTCAGCATTGAAGAAACACAATAAAGGTTTAGCTAAAAGTTCTCTCTGAAAAGGTTGCTGATGTTACTGCCACGTGATTCAGCTGTGCCACCTGTGTTACGGTTTAAATAGCGAGACGAGTTGGTTGTGAAAGTTTCCCCTCCGTTGGAAGGTCTGTCATAGTTGGACTAGTTTGGATGCTAGACTCTTTCTACATACCCTGAGCAGCTGCTGTTGTAATCCCAGGAAGTTATTATTTTGCCAAGATCTCAATGCTGAAACATTTGGCTCATATTGGAGTACACGGCCCATGCATACACACGGAGCAGAAATGAAGCAATCCAAAGCAAGCTATGAATAACTAGAGACAGAGATTTAAGACGTGGGCGATGAGATGACTGCCGATTGTCAGCTGAACGATGTACCAAAAAGATGACCTGCAGTAGACGAGGATAATGGTGTTTTCATTTGATGTTGATTACATACGAGGACCAAACTTAAAATTACAAACTTGGACCAAACTTAATATATTATTGTACACCCCAACTTGATTTATTCTCATACTCAAGAGTTTCCAGAAAGTGCAAAAAAAAGAACACAAAACTGGGAGACAGCAGTACTGCAGGAGAAACAATGAGCATAAGTGCACCTCTGCATATAATTTACTAATCACTCAGCTCGCGCCAGCAATATCATTACTCTGCCCTCCACCCAATCACAGATCTACTCTTTCATTTCTTTTACCCTCCTCTTTTAATCTACACTTAAAACACCACTTACTAGTCTCAGTCCTGGTGAAGTCATTGAACCAAAATGTTCTTCATTTCTTTCAGCAGATCCAACTGGACAGCGGAATGTTTCACTTTGGGATAGGTTTAATCTACCAGTAAAATCTGCAATGCCAATGATTGAAGTACTACAACATTTTAACTAGTTCACAGCATAGCAGAAAAAACTAAATGTTGCAGGTCTTAAAAGATATCATATGTCCAGCAAAAGGAGAAAGAAATAAAAAACGTGTCAGAGGCAAAGTACAAAATTACTTTGTTCATTCTCAACACATGTTGGCAGATTTTCTGATTTTTGTCTTGTAAACATCATGTAGCAATGTTTACAAAATTTCGAGATTTTAAAAATCAAGTCTGCAATTTATCCCATCAGATAAAGCATAAAAAGAATTTGAATTTGACACCCAATTCACTTTCATATCTTCAGCATTAAAAAAAGTTATGGTCATTTTCATAAGGGGTTAGCATCTTGTTCCACATTGCTTTTCCATTGACTTAACTCAAAAGCTGTGATCTAGGACAGTCAAAAGCCCATAACTTTCTTAAAGATTAAGAGAACTTAATGAAATTTTCAGTTATTATAGATTGAAGCATTCTGAAACAAATATGAAACAATCTTACTTGGACGACCTGAAATTAAAGCATATAATTAGTTAGTTACCTAATTGTAGCTAATTACAAAATTCAATTACTAGATCTAAACATCTATCCATTTCTTAAAAAAAGATAAACATTTTTTAAATGCCTAAGTGTCCAAATAACATTTAAAAAAATCTCATTTTCATGAATGTATAGGCCAAATGGAAGGAATTTAGTGTTTAATTCCCGTAAATTAATTGCCATTTAAATCAACTTGCGAGTGGGTTTTAGTGGAACGTGGTGGATTGGAACGTTGCGGTTTGCGGTGAATTTAACCCACAGTCGGCAGGAAAAATACTGCTGGTTCGTATATTCTTTTTGTCCCCTTTTCGCAACATGAAAATTTGAGTAAAGGTTTCCTAAGAAGCACGTTTTTATGTAAAAATAAACTGTGTACCTTATTTTATCCCCTACGTAAAATCCTTCCCGTTGTCGCCGTTCACAGCTTTAGAAGATGATTTTAAAATTACTCTTGCTAATAAATGATCTAGCGTAGTTTAAAAATACCTTCATAAAACAAATGTCGGAGCGATTTCTCTTTACCAACGAAATCCCCTGAAATGGATCAATTTGAATTGTCTGGAGAAAAATAGCGTTTTAAACCCGCCCCCCTCTGAGAGGCACCAAAGTCGTGCACACGGGGAGTGGCAGAACTGCAGCGCCGCTCAAGGTAAGTTTTGTAACATACCTACATCATGCACAAACCGTCCTACTGAATCTCCCAATGTTTAGAAAATCACTTTGAATTGCCCTGTATCAGATCTGGGAGGTAACCTGGCATGAAAAATGGAAAGCAGATACAACAAACCAGTGAGACTGGCATAATTTAATGGGGGGAAAAAAGGCATAAAAAGATGGCATTTCAATATAATTAGCATTTCAATATTTTCAATTACAGGAGAGCATAATGTACCCCCATTTTCTATTGATTTTGGCAAAGCAGTGGTAAAACTTATTTCCTATCATTGCACATGTGGAAACATTGCATCATCCACAGCTAACATCATAATATCTTGTGAAATTATACATCAAGTTAGTCTTTGTGAGGAAATTAATGGTAAGTATGGTAAATAAGCAATGGTAAATAAGCCCCTCAAATCCCATGTTCAATGTCCATCAATTGTTGATGGCCGGATATTAAATAATGATGAGACGGGTACAGGAAGAGATCAAGAACCTTGTGTCATGGTGTTGAGACTACAACCTTTCTACAAGAAATTGCAGCAAATTATGGACGCAGCCCAGATCATCACACAAACCAACCTCCCTTTCATTGACTCAATTTCTGCCTCACGCTGCCTCGGCAAGGCCAGCAACATAATCAAGGACAAGTCACACCCTGGCCACTCCCTCTTTTCCCCTCTCCCCTCGGGCTAAAGGTATTGAAGTGTGAAAATGCACATATTTTGATTCAGGGACAGTTTCTTTACATCAGGCAACTGAATCATCCTATCACAACCAGAGAGCAGTCCTGAACTACTATCTACTTCATTGGTGAAACATCAGACTATCTTTGATCACTCTATACTGGCTTTACCTTGCACCAAACATTATTTCCTGATCCTGTATCTAAACACTGTAAATGGCTCGATTGTAATCATGTATTGTCTTTTTGCTGATTGGTTAACAGTCAAAAGCTTTTCACTCCACCTCGGTACACGTGACAATAAACTAAACTAACTGATGAGACCACACTGGGAGTATTGTGTTCCGTTTTGGTCACCCTACTGTAGGAAATATGCCATTAAGGTGGACATATTGCAGAGAAGATTTATGAGGATGTTGCCAGGATTTGAAGGCCTGGGCTATAGGGGGAGGTTGGCAGGCTTGGACTTCATTCCTTAGAGTGCGGAGGCCGAGTGATCTTAAAGAGGTGCATAAACCCATGAGGGGCATTGATAAGATGAATGTACACAATCTTGAGGGGGGAAAAGAACCAATAGGACCCAAGGGGCAACTTTTCAGAGGGTAGTGGGTATATGCACCAGTTGCCAAAGGAAGTAGTTAAGGCAGATACAATAACATTTAAAAGACATTTGGACAAGTACGTGGATAGGAAAGGTTTAGTGGGATATTGGCCATATGTGAACAAATGGGATATCTTGGCTAACATGGCTGAGGAGCCAGTTTCTGTGCTAGGTGACTGTATGACACCTATGGTGGACAACCCCTTACTCTGAAACTATGCCTCCTGTCTTCCATCATACTCAAAACTCTGTGCTTCAATAAGACAATCTCATTCACACGTTGGCCCCTTCATCTGAGGGCTCAAGGCATGAACATTCTTTGCATCGTTTCCTATGCAAGCACATTCTTCCTTAAATCCAAATACAGATCTAAAACTATTGCAGTATTACCAGTCCCAAATGCCCCGTAAATTTGCACCAAAGTTTCCCCACGATTATTGGCCTTACTTTTGGTAATAAAAATCAATATTACATTCACCTTAGAAACATAGAAACATAGAAAATAGGTGCAGGAGTAGGCCATTCGGCCCTTCGAGCCTGCACCGCCATTCAATGTGATCATGGCTGATCATCCAACTCAGTATACCGTACCTGCCTTCTCTCCATACTCCCCGATCCCTTTAGCCACAAGTGCCACATCTAACGCCCTCTTAAATATAGCCAATGAACTGGCCTCAACTACCTTCTGTGGCAGAGAATTCCAGAGACTCACGACTCTCTGTGTAAAGAATGTTTTCCTCATTTCGGTCCTAAAGGAATTCCCCCTTATCCTTAGACTGTGACCCCTTGTTCTGGACTCCCCCAACATCGGGAACAATCTTCCAGCATCTAGCTTGTCCAACCCCTTAAGAATTTTGTAAGTTTCTATAAGATCCCCCCTCAATCTTCTAAATTCCAGCGAGTACAAGCCGAGTCTATCCAATCTTTCCTCATATGAAAGTCCTGACATCCCAGGAATCAGTCTGGTGAATCTTCTCTGTACCCCCTCTATGGCAAGGATGTCTTTCCTCAGATTTGGAGACCAAAACTGTACGCAATACTCCAGGTGTGGCCTCACCAAAACCCTGTACAACTGCAGTAGAACCTCCCTGCTCCTATACTCAAATCCTTTCGCTATGAATGCTAACATACCATTTGCTTTCTTCACTGCCTGCTGCACCTGCATGCCTACTTTCAATGACTGGTGTACCATGACACCCAGGTCTCGTTGCATCTCCCCCTTTCCTAATCTGCCACCATTCAGATAATAGTCTACCCTCATGTTTTTGCCACCAAAGTGGATAACCTCACATTTATCCACATTATACTGCATCTGCCATGCATCTGCCCATTCACTCAGCCTATCCAAATCACCCTGCAGCCTCCAAGCATCCTCCTCACACCTAACTATACCCCCCAGCTTGGTATCATTTGCAAATTTGGAGATGTTGCATTGAATTCCCTCGTCCAAATCATTAATATATATTGTAAATAGCTGGGGTCCCAGCACTGAGCCTTGCGGCACCCCACTAGTCACTGCCTGCCATTCTGAAAAGGACCCGTTTACTCCTACCCTTTGCCTCCTGTCTGCTAGCCAGTTCTCTATGCACATCAATACTGAACCCCCAATACCGTGTGCTTTAAGTTTGTATGCTAATCTCTTATGCGGGACCTTGTTGAAAGCCTTCTGAAAGTCTAGATATAACACATCCACTGGTTCTCCCTTATCCACTCTACTAGTTACATCCTCAAAAAATTCTATCAGATTTGTCAGACATGATTTACCTTTCGTAAATCCATGCTGACTTTGTCCAATGATTTCACCACTTTCCAAATGCGCTGCTATCCCATCTTTAATAACTGACTCTAGCAGTTTCCCCACTACCGATGTTAGACTAACTGGTCTGTAATTCCCCGCTTTCTCTCTCCCTCCTTTTTTAAAAAGTGGGGTTACATTAGCTACCCTCCAATCCTCAGGAACTACTCCAGAATCTAAGGAATTTTGAAAAATTATCACTAATGCATCCACTATTTCTGTGGCTACCTCCTTGAGTACTCTGGGATGCAGACTATCTGGCCCTGGGGATTTATCGGCCTTCAAACCTTTCAATTTACCCAACACCACCTCCCGGCTAACCTGGATTTCACTCAGTTCCTCCATCTTATTTGCCCCCCGTTCCACTGCTATTTCCGGCAGATTATTTATGTCTTCCTTAGTGAAGACAGAACCAAAGTAGTTATTCAATTGGTCTGCCATGTCCTTGTTCCCCATGATCAATTCACCTGTTTCTGACTGCAAGGGACCAACATTTGTTTTAACTAGTCTCTTTCTCTTCGCATATCTATAAAAACTTTTGCAGTCAGTTTTTATGTTCCCTGTCAGTTTCCTTTCATAATCTATTTTCCCTTTCCTAATTAAGCCCTTTGTCCTCCTCTGCTGCATTCTGAATTTCTCCCAGTCCTCCGGTAGGCTGCTTTTTCTGGCAAATTTGTATGCCTCATCTTTTGTTTTTATACTATCCCTGATTTCCCTTGTTATCCATGGATGCACCACCTTCCCCGATTTATTCTTTTGCCAAACTGGTATGAACAACTTTTGTACTTCATCCATGCAGTCTTTAAATACCTTCCATTGCACATCCACTGTCAACCCTTTAAGAATCACCTGCCAGTCTATCTTGGCCAATTCACATCTCATACCTTCAAAGTTACCTTTGTTCAAGTTCAGAACCCTTGTTTCTGACTTAATTTTGTCACTCTCCATCCTAATGAAGAACTCAACCATATTATGGTCACTCTTGCCCAAGGGGCCACGCACAACAAGACTGCTAATTAACCCTTCCTCAGTCTAGAATAGCCTGCTCTCTCGTTGGTTCCTCCACATGTTGGTTGAGAAAACTATCCCGCATACATTCCAGGAAATCCTCTTCCTCAACACCCCTGCCAATTTGATTCACCCAATCTACATGCAGATTGAAGTCACCCATTATAACCGTGTTACCCTTGTTGCACGCATTTCTAATTTCCTGTTTGATGCCATCCCCAACTCCAATACTACTGTTAGGTGGCCTGTACACAGCTCCCACTAGCGTTTTCTGCCCCTTAGAGTTTCGCAGCTCCACCCATATCGATTCCACATCCTCCACGCTAATGTCCTTCCTTTCTATTGCATTAATCTCCTCTCTCACCAGCAACGCTACCCCACCTCCTTTTCCTTTTCGTCTATCCCTCCTGAATATTGAATATCCCTGGATGTTCAGCTCCCAGCCTTGGTCATCCTGGAGCCATGTCTCCGTGATCCCAACTATAGCATAGTCATTAATCGCTATCTGCACCTTCAACTCATCCACCTTATTACGAATGCTCCTCGCATTGAGACACAAAGCCTTCAGGCTTGTTTTTACAACACTCTTACTCCTTATACAATTATGTTGACAATTGGCCCCTTTCACATCGATCCCTATTACACTTGGCCATACTCTCCTATCCCTTTGTGAGCTTACTTTCCCGTTAATTCTGGGGTCATTAAGCATCCCTTTACTCTCTTTCCCTTTAACTCCGCTCTCGATTATCCCATTTGACCCCCCACCCCCCTTATTCAGTTTAAAACCATCCGTGTAGCAGTGGCAAACCTGCCGGCCAGAATGCTGGTCCCCCACCTATTAAGATGCAATCCGTCCCTTTTGTACAGTTCCCCCTTACTCCAAAACAGATCCCAGTGATCTAAGAATCTAAATCCCTGCCCCCTGCACCAGTTCCTCAGCCACACATTCAGGTCCCGTATCTCCCTGTTCCTGCTCTCGCCAGCACGAGGAACTGGAAGCAAACCGGAGATAACAACCCTGGAAGTCCTGCTTTTCAGCATTTTTCCATGCTCTCTGAAGTCCCGCTGCAAAATATTCATCCCCTTCTTTCCAACATCGTTTGTGCCAACATGCACGACCACTTCCGGCTGTTCACCTTCGCCCTTGAGGATTGTCTGCACTCTGTCCGTAACATCCTGGATCCTGGCACCAGGAAGGCAGCACACCATCCTGGAATCCCGTCTGTTGCCGCAAAAACCCCTGTCCGTACCTCTCACAATGGAGTCTCCAACTACAATGGCGTTGCCCGACTTTGGCCTCTTTGGTTTTGGCTCACCACCCCTTTTTGTTTGGCAAGCCAGTCCGCCGCTCAGTGAGATACCGTCTTCTGTCCCGCTGTACCTTCCTTGCTGTACCTGCATGCCAACTCATTGTAACTTCTCCATCCCTTTGTACTTCAGCATTTTGTCATCTCACATATTTCAAATAATTTGTTGCTTCATTCGTCCACCAAAGCGGAACACCTCACATTTCCTGCACTACACTGGATCTTGATTATTAGCTTAACCTATCTACATTCCTTTGCAGACACTATGCACCCTCCACAACACTCCCTAACACACCTACCTTTGTATCATAAGCAAACCCCACTGTTTAAGCAAACCTCACTATGATAGAAACATAGAAAATAGGTCCAGGAGTAGGCCATTCGGCCCTTCTAGCCTGCACCGCTATTCAATATGATCATGGTTGATCATCCAACTCAATATCCTGTACCTGCCTTCTCTCCATACCCCCTGATCCCTTTCACCACAAGGGCCACATCTAACTCCCTCTTGAATATAGCCAATGAACTCGCTTCAACTACCTTCAGTGGCAGAGAATTCCACAGATTCACCACTCTGTGTGAAAAATGATTTTCTCATCTCAGTCCTAAAAGACTTCCCCTTTATCCTTAAACTGTGACCACTTGTTCTGGACTTCCCCAACATCAGGAACAATCTTCCTGCATCTAGCCTGTCCAACCCCTTAAGAATTTAGTACGTTTCTATAAGATCCCCCCTAGATCTTCTAAATTCTAGCGGGTGCAAGCCGAGTCTATCCAGTCTTTCTTCATATGAAAGTCCTGCCATCCCATGAATCAGTCTGGTGAACCTTCTCTGTACTCCCTCTGTGGCAAGAATGTCTTTCCTCAGATTAGGAGACCAAAATTGTACGCAATACTCCAGGTGTGCCCTCACCAAGACCCTGTACAACTGCAGTAGAACCTCCCTGCTCTTATACTCAAATCCTTTTGCCATGAATGCTAACATACCATTCGCTTTCTTCACTGCCTGCTGTACCTGCAAGGCTACTTTCAATGCCTGGTGTACCATGACACCCAGGTCTCGTTGCATCTCCCCTTTTCCTAATCGGCCACCATTCAGATAATAGTCTACTTTCCTGTTTTTGCCACCAAAGTGGATAACCTCACATTTATCCACATTATACTGCATCTGCAAATGCATTTTCCCACTCACCCAACCTATCCAAGTCACCTTGCAGCCTCCTAGCATCCTCCTCACAACTAACACTGCCCCCCAGCTTCGTGTCATCCGCAAACTTGGAGATGTTGCATTCAATTCCCTCATCCAGATCATTAATATATATTAAAAAGGAGTTACGTTTACTACCCGCCAATCCTCAGGAACTATTCCAGAATCTAAAGAGTTTTGAAAGATTATCACTAATGCATCCACTATTTCTGGTGCACTTCCTTAAGTACTCTGGAATGCAGCCCATCTGGCCCTGGGGATTTATAGGCCTTTAATCCATTCAATTTACCTAACACCACTTCCCGGCTAACCTGGATTTCACTCAGTTCCTCCATCTCATTTGACCCCCGGTCCCCTGCTATTTCCGGCAGATTATTTGTCTTCCTTAGTGAAGACAGAACCAAAGTAGTTATTCAATTGGTCTGCCATGTCCTTGTGCAGTTTCTGACTGCAAGGGACCTACATTTGTTTTAACTAACCTTTTTCACATCACATATCTATAAAAACTTTTGCAGTCAGTTTTTATGCTCCTTGCCAGTTTTCTTTCATAATCTATTTTCCCTTTCCTAATTAAGCCCTTTGTCCTCCTCTGCTGGACTCTGAATTTCACCCAGTCGTCTGGTAAGCTGCTTTTTCTGGCTAATTTGTATGCTTCATCTTTTATTTTGATACTATCCCTGATTTCCCTTGTTATCCACAGATGCAATACCTTCCCGGATTTATTATTTTGCCAAACTGGGATGAACAATTGTTGTAGTTCAACCATGCAGTCTTTAAATGCCTTCCATTGCATATCCACCGTCAACCCTTTAAGAATCACTTGCCAGTCTATCTTGGCCAATTCACGTCTCATACCCTCAAAGTTACCTTTCTTTAAGCTCAGAACACTTGTTTCTGAATTAACAATGTCACTCTCCATCCTAATGAAGAACTCAACCATATTATGGTCACTCTTGCCCAAGGGGCCATGCACAACAAGACTGCTAAATAACCCTTCCTCATTACTCAATACCCAGTCTAGAATAGCCTGCTCTCTCGTTGTTTCCTCTACATGTTGGTTTAGAAAACTATCCCGCATACATTCCAAGAAATCCTCTTCCTCAGCACCCCTGCCAATTTGATTCACCCAATCTATATGTGGATTGAAGTCACCCATTAACAGTTTTACCTTTGTTGCACGCATTTCTAATTTCCTGTTTGGTGCCATCCCCAACTCCACTACTACTTTTGGTTGGCCTGTACACAACTCCCACTAGCATTTTCTGCCCCTTAGTGTTTTGCAGCTCTACCCATATTGATTCCACATCCTCCAAGCTAATGTTCTTTCTTTCTATTGCGTTAATCTCCTCTCTAACCAGCAATCCTGCTCCACCTCCTTTTCCTTTCTGTCTATCCCTCCTGAATATTGAATATCCCTGGATGTTCAGCTTCCAGCCTTGGTCACCCTCGAGCCATGTCTCCGTGATCCCAACTATATCATATTAATCAATAAATATCTGCACATTCAACTCATCCACCTTATTACGAATGCTCCTTGCATTGAGACACAAGCCTTCAGGCTTGTTTTTACAATACTCTCACCCCTTATACAATTATGTTGAAAAGTGGCCCTTTTTGATTTTTGGCCTGGATTTTTCTGCCTGCCACTTTTCATTTTCACCTTGCTACCTATTGCTTCTACCCTCATTTTACACCCCTCTGTCTCTCTGCTCATGCTCCAATCTCCCTGCCACATTAGTTTGATGCGCTCAGTCCCTTTATGGAAGTCATTAATATGAATTATAAATAGTCAAGGCCCTAACATTAATCCCTGTGGCACCTCACTAGTTACTGATTCAAAATTGATCCACATCTCAATTCATTTCTCAATTTGAGTATTTTCAGCACTAGAAATACCTAAACAGTGCCACTAACAATAATTTGAATGAGTAAAAAAGGAAGATGATATCTTGTTTTAAAGAAAAAAACATCTGCACAGGAAAATAGACCACACACAAGAGCAATATGTTACACAAGAAAATGTTTCTGACGTATCCTTACTTTCTACGTTGTTATGGAGGCTGTGCTGTTCCGTACCTGTCTGTAGTAGCGACGGTTTAATATCTTCTTGTTGTTGTCTAGTTTGTCTGCTACAGCTGCACCATAAATCTCCATACTAGCAGTGAAAATCACTAACTCATACCACTGGCTGGCCTGGTAAAGAAAACAAGTCATTTGATTGTGAAATCAATTTACAATTTAAATTAAAACTACCTGTGTTATGATGGAAAATGTGAGGTTTTAATATTGATGAAGATTAAAGGTTACTCAATATTTTAAATGATCCACTAGGCTCGCTTCCAAACATGAATGTCTCAGAAAATGTTTGCAAAATACAACAATAAACTGCGCAGAACTAATTGCTATCAATAAAATTTACTATGATCTACGTAAGCTTACGATCACATGTGTGCAAACACGTGAGAAGAAGCACGTCTTCAGAAAGCCCGTTTTAAAATTAGATAGTTCAAAAGCAGTAATTTCCACTCAGCATCACCATTATTTCCATGACTGCTGAATCAATGTCAAAAAGTCACTCACATCCAACCACAACAGCCCTCATTACCATGGCACCTTCAACGTAGCAACATATCCTCTGGTATTCTCTGGATATTATAAGGCAGTGAGCTGGTAACTGCCTATAAGAGAGAGGCCAGATCAAATTATTTTGCTACTTGCAAAACTGTAGAATCACTGTACTTAAACCACTGAAACTACAGCCAATTAATTTATGCTTGTAGTATTGAAGCACTTAAAAGTATGAAGATGTCCAATTCAATCTTGTGTAGCAGCAGCAGTTAAGGTGGTCCCACAGCTCACACCCTGCCCTCTCCTTTTCGTGCTGCCACTTTCGTTAAATAAAAAATACGAAATCACTTTGCAATTCCCTTGTAACTAAGCCTCAGCATAAATTAACATGCATGGATCAGAATTCCAGCAAGACTCAACACAGTCAATCTCTGAGGCGAGAAAGGTAGCTGAAAATAAGCAAAACCTTTCTCTTCTTGTCAAGCACATAATTTACGCAGATTACTGCAACTAAAGTCTTGAACTTGAACGTTTAATGTTTCCAACTAACTTACCACTTCCAGAAAGAAGTCAACGTGAGGCCTTTTATGTACAAAAAATCTGATTGGTTGTCTGTCAACTAGCACCTGAATAAAAAAAGCATAATTAAATAATAGTCCATATATAAAACTCATGTTATGATTAATAATCACAGCCAAATAATCTCCTGGCCAAACTCAAAACCCATTATGAAGTCTATTTTCCAGTAGTAATTAATTCCATTTATAACAATTCAAATTTAATGTCACACACATAAAAACAACTTTAAAAAAAAGTAAATCTGTTCACCTAGAGATCTCATTAAGAGGAATAGGTCTAGTACTATGGTCAAGCATGAAAGAAAATGGTGTTGATATTGCCCAATACCCATGTCCCACTTGTGTTGTCCACATGAGTTAGCATTCCTTACTTAATGGATCTTTCACCTCGTTAATTGTACCTAAAGCACATCTGGCAATGGGCTCTGCTCACCCTCTCGTAAACTCAAGATTTTTTACAAGCAACCATCCTTAGGCCTCTTCCCTGCTTAACCTACTCTCTTTTCTTTTGCACTTCACCCTAATACTCAGAGTTTCCTTCTCCGAACCTTTTCACGTCTATAATTCCATTCTATGCAAAATCTATCTCGAACCATAATAGTCCAAGCACCTTAAGTACCACAAAAATAGTCCATATATCGCACTACACAAAGAACTGCTGATCTAGAAGAATACTTGGAAGATTTCAAAATATTTCTCGGAGGTTAATAACTAGATATCTAATACCCATCTTATTAAAAGTATCACTTGTCCACTTCATACAAATTCTAAATTCCTGTAATACTTTGCTCAATTATTCTTGTCTACACAAAAGTATCTTTCTTCATTGCTCATGCAGATTGAGGACAGGAAACATTTGTATTTAACATTCAAATTGAAACCAGTAGACTATTAATTCTCAACACAAAATACTTCCTGTCCTCCAATTGATCTCCAAATATGGTGATATCATCAACAGTTTCAGATTTTGAAACAGCACAACATTTTCTGTAGGTAACTACCTTTTACCGCTCTTTCCCTACACTTAATGACTCTTTGCATTACTACAATTCCCGAGTGAAAATCACTATTCAAAACTTAGCTTCTATTTAGTAAGAATATTTAATCCAGGATAAAACATTTTCAGATTTTCAGGGAGGCCGGGGGAAAGAATTAATTAGCTTTCAGAGTCAGAGTAATACAGTCCCTTCGGCCAAACTTGCCCATGCCAACCAACATCCCCACCTACATTAGTCCCACCTGCCTGATTTTGGCCCATAATCCTTCTAAACCTATCCATGTACCTTTTTAAATGCTTGTTAAAGCGATAGTACCTGCCTCAAATACCTCCTTCAGCAGCTTGTTCCATACATCCACCACCGTTTGTGTAAAAATGTTACTCCCTCAGGTTCCCATTAAATCTTTCGCCCATTACTGTAAACCCATGTTGTCTAGTTCTCGATTGCTCTACTCTGGGCATGAGACTGTGTGTTTAACTGATCTATTCCTCTCATTTTTGCAACACTTTTTTAGTGATTGTGACTCTCATAGAGTCATACACACAGGAACAAGCACTTCGGCCCAACTTGTCCATGCCGACCAAGATGCCCTGTACTTGCTATTGGTCTGTATCCCTCTAAACCTTTCTTATCCATGTACCTGGCCAATAGGAATGCAGAATAAACTAACAATGGCTGTGAGGGGGAAGACTTCAGACAGCAAGATTAGGTAGCTAGTAGAGATATAATGGTGCAGAAAATAGCAAAGGCAATTTAATTCAGAAAATAGATTCAACAATTCTGAATCCGAGGTCGTTATGCTGTAATATAAATTAAATATAACACAAATGATGAATCAGGGAATAATATTTGCATTACATGGGCCAAATTGGTTATAATGTGATTTTGACTGAGAACTAGAGAACCACTTACAAATTACTTCGAAAATTGACAAGCCCTGTTTCCATGTACCCAGCCCGCAGTAATCAGGCACCAATACACAGCTGCTAATTTAACTGCAGGTAGCCATTGAATTGACAAGCAACAGCTTTCATTGACATGTGCAATATTACTCCATTAAACAATGCAACATATAGGATTTTTAACTTGCAATACAAAAATAAACTTAAAGCTATTAACAGACTTTCATTTGAGAAATCCCGTGGGGAAAAATATCCATTATGAAAGCCTGAATTATCTAGCCCTGAATCTCCTTTCCACCACTGACACAATTGCCTTCATACCCGATTTTCTGCAATACGAGCTTTATTAGGAACACACCCATTTGTGTTATAGCATAACTACCTGTATTACATCAATAAAATAACCTACAACACCAACATGGAAACAAACCCCAAATTATCTGAAACAAAACATTCTCAAATATCAAATAAAGACACAAAATACTGGAGTAACTCAGCTGATCTGGCAGGATCTCGGGAGATCATGGATAGGTGACGTATTGGGTCAGGATCCTTCTTTATCTTAAGGGTCTCGACCCGAAACATCACCTATCCAAGTTCTCAAGAGATGTTGCCTGACCCACTGTGTAATTCCAACAATGTATGCCCTTTTTTGTAAACCAGCATCTGCAGTTCCTCTTAAATATTATATTTCTGAACTTGGGGCTGAATTCTTCAAGGCAATTGACTTTCCAAAGTTGTAAAATGTTGTACAACTAAAAAAAGGCAGACAGCAGCCGCTTATGCTCTGCACATTAATATTTATATTTGGTCCTTCCCATATCTGCCTGTTGCACGCGCTGTGGAATGTGGCCCCCTATACTATTGCAGAAATAGAAAACACTGCAAACATTCTGCAGGTCAGGTAGCATATGTGGAGAAAAATAGAGATAATGTTTCAAGTCCAAAACCCTTCCTATACTGTCATGTTTGCACCATATTCTTATGTTTGATCTCAGGGCTGAAATAAGAATGGGATTTGGGATCAACTCCCCCTCCCATTCCATATCCGACCTCTCTGTCCTGGGCCTCCTCCATGGCCAGAGTGAGCCACACCGCAAATTGGAGGAACAGCACCTCATATTACGCTTGGGGAGTCTGCATCCTCTTGGCATGAACATTGAATTCTCTCAATTCTGTTAACCCTTGCTGTCTCCTCCCCTTCCTACCTCTCCCTCAGCCCTCGGGCTCCTCCTCCTCCTTTTTCCTTTCTTCCCCCCGCCTCCCCCCACCCCCCCCCCCCACCCCCACCCCCCATCAGTCTGAAGAAGGGTTTCGGCCCGAAACATTGCCTATCTCCTTCGCTCCATAGATGCTGCTGCACCCGCTGAGTTTCTCCAGCATTTTGTGTACCCCAAGAATGGGATTTAGTTGGGGACATCCTTTGGGTATTCTGGGTCTCAGTTTTGTGCACGGTTGTTACCTACCGACAAGAAAAATGCTCCCTTTGTTCAATAAAAATATCACACCATTCAAATGCTGCTACATTACTGCTAAATAGTTATATTATTAGCACAATAAACAAATTGCCAGATCAGGCAGTGTGTTGAGGAAGGAAATGGCCAGAACTTTTTTGGGTTAGAACCCTTCCTCAGACGGATTGCAGCAGCTGCGTTTTTTTTGTTAACTAGTTAGAGGGAATGCCTTCTAGGTTATTAAAAGCAGCAAGTGAGGAAATTAGAAAAGCTCTTAATACAGTTCTTTCCAATTCTTCATGAAAAGTGCTAACTTGGTTGCACTGCTTAAAAGAGAAATTAGATCATTACTCGGTGGTGGATAAATTATTGAAATCCATTTTAAAGGGGTAGTATAATAGTCATATAGTCAGTCATACAGCATGGAAACAGGCCTTCAGCCCAACTTGCTCATGACGACCAACGTCCCACTTGCTCCTGTTTGACTCGCGTCCTAAACCGAGAGGGCACAGATTAAGGTGGAAGACAAAAAATGTAAAAGGTGTCTGAAGGGCAACTCTTTCCACACAGAGGGTTGCATACATAGAATTAACAACCAGAGGAAGTGGTAGAGGCAGGTACAATTATGACATTTAAAACGACATTTACATAGGTAGATGGAACGGCCCAGGCACACCATGTGGGAATATCGCATTAAGGCAACTTAGTTGGCATGGATGAGTTGGGTGACGGACCCGTTTCCATGCTGTCTAACTCTATGACAATTACTCTGTGGACCTTTCAAAAATCAGCTGTAATAATCTGTTAACACAGAGAGACCAATTCAGATACCAACTCGTCATAGAAACCATTTACTTTTCACTTTAAATTATCCTTAACAAGTGACTTAAAAACATTTCTCTAGAAATTCATGGAATCAAAAATCAACCCAAACTGAAACATGGCAGTACAAAGCTAGACTCTCGTCAAAACTGGGGTGTACATACTCAGACATTGAAAAAACAAAACTATTTATACAAACCTGCATCCATTTCTAATCGGATTAATTAATTTCTAATGAGGTAAGTTGCCTCACCTTGAGCATGAAATCCGGTGGTGTTCCTGGCCTCACTGTTGGTTTCAAAACGCCATCATGATGCGAGTGTATTAATGTTTCATCCAAATCCAAAACAAGAATCTTCTTTTTCATTTGATCTGCAAAGAGTTGGGTGAAAGGAGGAAGAACTTCAGTCTAGAAAAGAATATCCTTCAATCATGCACCACCAAGACATTTCATGATTGGATTCCTATAAAGTGTCATTCTGATTCTGATAATTAGTGCTGTTCCATACTCACCAGTGCTGGGACCCTTGCGAATTGTAATATATGCAAGTGACGAATGTGAATACAGAAGGCATGATCATTGAGCTCACAGATGAAACGAAGATCGGTAGAGCTACTGATAGTATAGATGATATACTTAGAATCATATTGGTGTTGGTGAAATGGGCTAGAAAATGTCAGTCAGAGTTTAATCTAGATAAAATGTGTGGTGTTGCATTTAGGAAGTATAGCAAGGTTTAGACATAGACCACAAATGGTAGGGTCTCGGCCCAAAGTGTCACCCATTACGACCCTTCTGTGCTGGGCCTCCCCCATGGCTAGAGTGAGCACCACCGGAAATTGGAGGAGCAGCACCTCATATTCCGCTTGGGCAGTTTTCATGCACCCTAGACTTCTACAATTTCCGGTAGCCCTTCCTGTTTCCTCCCCTTCTCAGCTCTCCCTCAGCCCTCTGACTCCTCTTCTTCCTTTCTCCTTTCTCCCCCCACCCGCACCCTACATCAGTCTGAAGAAGGGTTTCGGCCTGAAACGTTGCCTATTTCCTTCGCTCCATAGATGCTGCTGCACGTGCTGAGTTTCTCCGGCACTTTTGTCTAACCCTTACAATCTATTGCCTTTCAAAAATGTATCTTCTCCATCATCCAATGTCTGACTCCTGATTTACCATATCATTGCTGCCCTTCATTAGTAGAGGACAGTATTGAATACAAGAGCAGGAAGGTTGTGCTCCAACTTTATGAAACATTGGTCAGACCTCAGCCGGAGTACTGCATGCAGTTCGGCTTACTACTCCCTAGCAACATAGAAAAATAGGTGCAGGAGTAAGCAACTCGGCCCTTCGAGCCAGCAATGCCATTCAATATGATCATGGCTGATCATCTAAAATCAGTACCCCGTTCCTGCTTTTCCCCTATATCCCTCGATTCCTTTAGCCCCAAGAGCTAAATCTAACTCTCTCTTGAAAACATGCAGTGAATTGCCTTCACTGCCTTCTGTGGCAGAGAATTTCACAGATTCACAACTCTCTGGCTGAAAAGGTTTTTCCTTATCTCAGTCCTAAATGGCCTAACCCTTATTCATAAACTGTGACCCCTTGTTCTGGACTCCCCCAACATCGGAAACATTTTTCCTGCATCTCGCCTGTCCAATCCTTTCAGAATGTTATATATTTCTATAAGATCCCCTCTAATCCTTCTAAATTCCTGTAAATAGAAGTCCAGTCGACCCATTCTTTCATCATGTGTCAAAAGGAAAAACATGATAGTGTGGGAGTGTAGAGGAGATTCACCAGAATCTTAACCAAAAATTGACTGCTGAAGAACTCAGTGAGTCAGGCAGCATCTGTGGAAGAAAATACAGATGATATTTTGGTTTGGTACACTTTCTTTAGACTAATGTTGCTCGAAATAGAGCATTTTTGTTATGACAAAAGACTCAACAGGCTAAGCCTTTTCTCTCTAACGTGGCAGAGATTTAGGGGTATAGATAGGGTAGACTGAAGGAAACCTTTTCACAAGAGGTAGATAAAACTAGGGAACACAAATAGTAAGAAAGTTGGAAAGGATCTCAGAGATGCCTCCCTCACCCAGTGAGTGTCGAGTACCTGGAGAAAATAAAGGAAGCAGGGTGGCTGACAGCTGTTAAATGTCTAGATGAATACAAATTACCATGACATAGAAGCTGAGCTCTCTAATCACACTCAGCTTTACCTAGATCCTAATTCCTCGTGCACATTCCATAAAAAAATAGGATCCTATCTATTACACCCAAAATTCATATAACAAAAAAATTCAATTGACAGGAAACAAAAGTCTTCCATATCAAATCTCTCCTATCATGCAAACAAATATATCACAGACACACACAACATTCTTATCCAGGTTAGCCCTTTCCCATCTGTTCAGATTAATATATTCCTTTAGTTTTGGGCTCCTGTTGTATTGAAAAATAACGGTAGCGCAATCTTTCCCAACAGTCAAGATTCCAAGATAATACCAGGTTAAAAATCACCCAATCAACCAACTCCAGATCCTTCTTTAGAAAATCTCTTCATTGAAACTAGATTTTCAGATATCGTGACTTTGGTTCCCTTTTAATTAATGTCCGCTAACATTCACTCTCAGCACTCACATTAACAACCCAAGACCCTACAGAAAAAACGGAATACAAAATCAAAACACACAACGGAACAGGACTGAAACAGGTAATTTGGCCCACAATGTTTGTGCTGAACATGATGCCAAGCCTATCTCCCTCGCTCCATAGATGCTGCTGCACCCGCTGAGTTTCTCCAGCATTTTGTGTACCCTCGATTTTCCAGCATCTGCAGTTCCTTCTTTAACATGATGTCAAGACAAACTGATCTCATCTGCCTGTACATGATCCACATCCTCTATTCACTGCCAATCAAAAAGCCTCTTAAACACCACTATCATATCTGGCACCACCACCATCACCCCTGGCAGTGTGTTCGAGACCCCCACTACTCTCTGTGTTGCCTCGCACATCTCCATTAAACTTTCCCTTTCACCTTATAGCTATGCCCTCTGGTACTGGACATTTCCACCAAAGGTTCTGACTGTCTACTCTATCTATGCGTCTCATAATTTTATATACTTCTATCAAGTCTCCCCTCAACCTCAACATTCCAGAGAAAACAATCCGTCCCACAAAGGTTGTCCCACCACAGAACCCTGCAGAACTCCACTGGTCATAGACCTCTACCTTCTGGCACAACCCTCTGTCTACCATGACCAAACCAGTTCTGAATCCATATGACCAAGTCATCGCGAATCTTGTGCATCTTAATCTTCTGGATCAAGCCACCATGAGGGACCTTATGAAAAATCTTACTCAAATCCATGTATACAACATCCACTGCCCTACCTTCATCAATCCCCTTTATCACCTCCTCAGAAAACTCGATCAAGTTAGTGAGACACGACCTGCTGCGTACAAAGCTGTGCAAGCTATCCCTCATTAGCCCATTCTCTTCCAAATGGGAGAAACATCCTCTTGAAGAACTCTCTCCAAGATACAGAAAATCTGAAATATGAACAGAAATTGCTGAAAATACTCAAGTTCAGACAGCAACCATAGAGAAAGAAAAAAACGTTCAGATCACTCATGCTCATGGTGGTGAAGATGGAAGAAATGCTGCCTCACAGTCCCAGAAACCCAGGTTTGATCTTGACCTCAGGTCCTGTTTGTGTGGAGTTTGCATGCTCTCCCTGTGACCACATGGGTTTCTTTTGGGTGCTCAAGTTTCCTCCCACATCCCAAGACATGCAGGTTTGAAGGCTAATTGGCCTCAGTGGGCCGAAGGGCTTGTTTCTCTGCTGTATCTTTCAATTCAATTCATAAGACATGTTCAAAGCATATGGAAAATCACAATTCTAAATGCGAGCAAACATATGATTTAACACCAAGCATTATGCAAATAAAGTACTCATCAAGTAATATTCAATCTCCGGAACAGACTGCCAACATATCCAATCCAAACATTATTCAAACGTCACTCTCCTACACTCCCTAACTCAATTCTCTCCTTCTTACAACTGAACTTGTGGACAAGTTCTGCATGTGCCTGCAAATATGCAAGAGTCACAAGCTGTGCAGAAAACGTACAGATTTTTTTAATGAAGTTTTGCATGTCACAATCTGCAGACACATAAAGTTTTACTTGGGTTCGACAAACAGTATAACTGGATCACTGGATTAGTACTTACTTATTCTGATGCGGGAAAGAGGAGATAGAGGCAAAATGTCATAGCGCACTGTCTGGTATTGGATTATCTGCAAGACAAAATTAGCAACATTAGTTAAGATGGATACCGGATACCCCTGCTTTCATTTACTCATTCTTCCTGGTAATAACTTTGCTAGAACATACACACCGTCACACACAGATTACCATGAGAAAAATCCAATAATACGTTGGAAGTCCTCAATGCAATCTAATTTTCGGACATGAAGGCCAAGCATCATTACGAGTCACGACAAGCAGACTGCAATTGGAGATTGCCCGAATGGCAAGCTGTGAAATTGTGCGCATGTCTGCCGTTTTGCCCTCTGAATGGAGCTACATTTCCCATCATACCCTCTTCTTTTCAGGTAGTTATTAGATCAGGCCTCATGCCAATCAAATCCAATCCTGACCTATACAAAATACACATTGTCACCTCAGTGCCCAAGTCCCTCCACAGCCTGAGGGCCAAAACCAATGACAACTTCTACAAAAAAACAAATCATGATTTAGTAGCAGGGGTGCTTAATCTTGTCAGTGTAGCTAACGGTTTGATTGTGTTCGAAACGTGCGTAACATACAACATGCCAGTAACTGACAGGCCACCAGTTTACAGCTGCTTCACTCTTCGTAACTATACTTACTTTAAATATAGATAACATCACATAAATAGGAGCAGGGAGTAGGCCATGTGGCCTCGAGCCTATTCCGTCATTCAACAAGATCACAGCTGAGCAATATTAGATGGTTTTTATTTTGTGGGCAGTTTCTTGGTCCAAAGCAGGATAGCAGAACAATCAATGAAAGCTCACATAGCTTAATCAAAGCCGTGTAAGGCCAGAGCTGACAACCCAATGTGGTTGAATGCAGACCCACAGCAGTTCAATTTCAATAAAAATGCTTGCCATGTTGGCTTCTCTGTGCCAGAATATACCTTATAAAATAGACCTGTATGCCATGCACATGCAGTCGGTTCAGCTAGATCATAAGGACACAAGGAACAAGTGTAGGTCACCTGCCAATTTAATCTTGTTCCATCATTCATCAGGATCATGACTGATATTTTCACTCAACTCAATTTTCTTGCACTATCCCCATATCGCAATTTCTTTAATATCCAAGGATATATTGTGGTGTCAGCTTAACAATTATTCCGACATTACTTCCAGCCTCACATAGAACATAGAACAACACAGTGCAGGAATGGGCCGTTTGGTCCACTATGTTTGTGTTTAAAAATTATGCTAAATTAAACTGTTCTCATCTATCTGTATGTGATCCTTATATTCCTTGCACTTCCATGTGCCTATCTAGAAAGTTGAATCCCGAAGGATAACAAGGTTCAATTCTGTATTCAGAGTCACCATCCATTTAAAACAGAAAAAAGTGATTTCACACAGCTGCAATATTAAAAAATACACTTCTGGATAAGTTTGTGCCACTTTGGAAATTCAACAAGGCGCTTCCTGGCATGCTGTCATTCTTGATACTGATTCAATCTCTGCATAAATAACCAAGCTCCCAATGCAATATTCCCTAAGCAGCAATCCATGGGATTGTGATCAAAGTTGTTACACTGGGCACAACCTGGTCTTCTTGTGACCACTATCAAATAGTCAATTTCTTTCATCTTGTGCCCTTCCCAAAAAAATACCAACGTGAATATACACTTGCCCTATTCTTCTGCTCGACTGTACCACCTTGCAACCCAACACAACCTCCCTTATCTGTTTCTCCAACAATTTATTGCCACTGGACTATAGCTCTTCCTCATCCAGCAAACAGCAAGAACCTTTTTCCCCTCCAAGGATGTAAAAACAAATACCAGCGAGCAGAGATATATAAGGTGACAGGGGTAAACTTTAAAGGAAGATACACGAAAATGCTGGAGCAACTCAGCAGGTGCAGCAGCATCTATGGAGCGAAGGAAATAGGCAACGTGTCGGGCCGAAACCCTTCTTCAGACTGGGTTTAAAGGAGATGTGAGGGGCAGCTTTTTCTTTTACATGAAGGCGATAAGTGCCTGGAAAGTGCTGCCAATGTCGATATTTGGGCCAGATATGAAAGTGGCAGTTGAGACTTTAGGATAGGCATATGGATGGACAGGGAATGAAGGGGTATGGATAATGCGCAGAGAGATGAGAGATGGTTTGGCATCATGTTTGTCATGGACATTGTAGGCCGAAGGGCCTGTTCTTGTGCTGTTTTATGTTTGTTCTAACGCCGCACCCCCCCCCCCCCCTATTCTTCTATTTGCCCAATAGTCTTCCCCCACCATACCATCTAATTATTTTCCCCTCTTCTGTCAGGCAGAAGATACAAACGCTTGAAAGCTGGTCCCTCCAGTTTCAAGAACAGCTACTTTTCCACAGTTATCAAACTCTTAGAGTCATAGAGTGATACAGGGTGGAAACAGGTCGTTCAGCACAATTTGTCCACACCGACGAACATGTCCCAGCTACATTAGTCCCACTTGCCTGCGTTTGGCCCATATCCCTCCAACATGTCCTATCCATGTACCTGTCTAACTGTTTCTTAAATGTTGGGATAGTACCAGCCTCAACTACAACCTCTGGCAGCTTGTTCCATACATCCACCACCATTTGTGTGAAAAGGTTACCCCTCAGATTCCTATCAAATCATTTCACCTTCACCTTGAACCTATGTCCTCTTTTGGGATGTTTCTTAATACTACCTGCCAGAGCTATCTCCTGGCCCCTTTTTTCCCTTCTGATCTCCTTTTTAAGTTTATTTTTCAGTTTCCAAAACTCCTCCAGGGATGCACTTGATCCCAGCTGCCTATACATGTCCCATGCATCCTTCTTGTTTTTGACCAGTGCCTCAATTTCCCTTGTCAGCCAAGCTTCCTTACGTTTGCCTGCTTTGCCCTTCACTCTAACGGGGACATAAATATCCTGAGCTTTTGTCAGCACTTTTAAAAACATCCCACTTGGCTGATGTTCCTTTCCCCTCAAATAACCGGATCCAGTCCACTTGAGCGAGATCTTCTCATACCCTCAAAATTGGCCTTGCCCCAGTTGAGCATTTTAACATGCGAGTCCGCTCTGTCCCTATCCATATGTATCTTAAATCTAATCAAACTGTGGTCACTGGTCCCAAAAGGCTCCCCCACAAACACTTCATTAACTTGCCCTTCCCAATACTAGATCCAGTGTTGCCCTTTCACATGTGGGGCCCTCTACATACTGCTTGAGAATACTCTCCAGAACACTTTTGAGAAATTGCACCCCATTTAAACCCTTCATACTATGATTTTTCCAGTCAATATTGGGAAAGTTAAAATCCCCTACTACAACAACCTTATTTGACCTGCAGCTGTCTGCAATCTCCTGGCATATTTGTTCTTCTAATTCCCGTTGACGATTCGGGGGTGGAGGGGAGGGGGTTTGTGGTGCAAGTTGATCATCCCTTTCTTGATCCTCAGCTCCACCCATATAGCCTCACTAGATGAACCGTCCATAATGTCACCTCTGACCACTGCCGTGACATCCTCCTTAACCAACAATGCAACCCCCCTTCCTCTTTTTCCCTCGACCCCGTCTCTCCTGAAGCTCGTGTACCCCGGAACATTGAGCTGCCAGTCCTGCCCCTCCCTTAACCAGGTTTCAGTAATGGCTACAATGTCCCAGTCGCTCATACCATGCCCTAAGCTCATCTGCCCTACCCGTTAGGCCCGTTGCATTAAAATACATGCAGTTTAAGTCAACCCTCCTTCCTCGCTCCCTTCCTTTCACCTGCCTATTCTGTCCACGAACCTTTCCCTCACCACCTCTTGAATGGACCTATTGGATGCTACACAAGAAAAATTCACAATCTACCAATCTACCTTGTGGCTGCCATTGCAATATTTTTATATACCCTTTCTCTGTAGCTGTAACACCATACTTTGCATTGATTATTTTTTTACCCTTTTGTACTATCTGATGTATGGTACAATTTGTCTGGCTAACACACAAAGGTTCTCACAGTATCTTGGTACATGTGACAACAATAGACAATAGGTGCAGGAGTAGGCCATTCCGCCCTTCGAGCCAGTACCGCCATTCAATGTGATCATGGCTGATCATCCCCAATCAGTACCCCGTTCCTGCCTTCCCCCCATATCCCCTGACTCCACTATTTTTAAGAGCCCTATCTAGCTCTCTCTCTTGAAAGCATCCCGAGAACCCACCTCCACCGCCCTCCGAGGCAGAGAATTCCACAGACTCACCACCTTTGTGAGAAAAAGTGTTTCCTCGTCTCCTCGTCTCCGTTCTAAATGGCTTACTCCTTACTCTTAAACTGTGGCCCATGGTTCTTAAACTCCCCTAACATCGGGAACATGTTTCCTGCCTCTAGCGTGTCCAAACCCTTAACAATCTTATATGTTTCAATGAGATCTCCTCTCATCCTTCTAAACTCCAGAGCGTACAAGCCCAGCTGCTCCATTCTCTCAGCATATGACAGTCCCGCCATCCCGGGAATGAACCTTGTAAACCTACGCTGCACTCCCTTAATAGCAAGAATGTCCTTCCTCAAATTAGGGGACCAGAACTGTACACAAAACTCCAGGTGTGGTCTCACTAGGACTCTGTACAACTGCAGAAGGACCTCTTTGCTCCTATATTCGATTCCTCTTGTTATAAAGGCCAACATGCCATTCGCTTTCTTCACTGCTTGCTGTACCTGCATGCTTACTTTCATAGACTGATGTACAAGGACCCCCAGATCCCGTTGTACTTCCCCTTTTCCAAACTTGGTGCCATTTAGATAGTAATCTGCCATCCTGTTTTTGCTACCAACGTGGATAACCTCACATTTATCCGCATTAAACTTCATCTGCCATGCATCTGCCCACTCCCCCAACCCGTCCAAGTCACCCTGCATTCTCATAGCATCCTCCTAACAGTTCACACTGCCACCCAGGTTTATGTCATCTGCAAATTTGCTAATGTTATTTTGAATCCCTTCAACCAAATCATTGATGTATATTGTAAATAGCTGTGGTCCCAGCACCGAGCCTTGCGGTACCCCACTAGTCACTGCCTGCCATTCTGAAAGGTACCCGTTAATCCCTACTTTTTGTTTCCTGTCTGCCAACCACTTCTCTATCCATGTCAGCACTCTACCCCCTGTATCATGTGCCCTAATTTTGCCCAGTAATCTCCTATGTGGGACCTTATCAAATGCTTTCTGAAAGTCCAGGTACACTATGGCACTGAAGGATGATAAATCCCCTGGGCCTGATGGTCTGCATCCCAGGGTCCTCAGGGAGGTGGGTCTAGAAATAGTGGACGCATTGGTGATCATTTTCCAATGTTCAATAGATTCAGGATCAGTTCCTGTGGATTGGAGGATAGCTAATGTTATCTCACTTTTCAAGAAAGGAGCGAGAGAGAAAACGGGGAATTACAGACCAGTTAGCCTGACTTCGGTGCTGGGAAAGATGCTGGAGTTAATTATTAAAGAGGTAATAATGGAGCATTTGGATAGCAGTAAAAGGATTAGTCCAAGTCAACATGGATTTATGAAAGGGAAATCATGCTTGACTAATCTTCTGGAATTTTTTGAGGATGTGACAAGTAAAGTGGATGAAGGGGTGCCAGTGGATTTAGTGTATCTAGACTTTCAGAAAGCCTTTGATAAGGTCCCGCACGGGAGGCTGGTGACTAAAATTAGAGCACATGGTATTGGGGGTAGGGTGTTGACATGGATAGAAAATTGGTTGGCAGACCGGAAGCAAAGAGTAGGAGTGAATGGGTCCTTTTCAGAATGGCAGGCAGTGGCGAATGGAGTGCCGCAAGGCTCGGTGTTGGGGCCGCACTTGTTTATCATATATATAAATGATTTGGAAGAGGGAATTAGGAGCAACACTAGCAAGTTTGCGGATGACACAAAGCTGGGTGGCAGTGTGAACTGTGAAAAGGATGTTAGGAGGTTGCAGGGTGACCTGGACAGGTTGAATGAGTGGGCAGATGCATGCCAGATGCAGTATAATATAGATAAATGTGAGGTTATCCACTTTGGCGGCAAAAACAAGGGGGCAGATTATTATCTCAATGGGGCTAGGTTAGGTAAGGGGGAAGTACAGTGAGACCTGGGTGTCCTTGTACACCAGTCACTGAAAGTTGGCGTGCAGGTACAGCAGGCAGTGAAGAAAGCTAATGGAATGTTGGCCTTCATAACAAGAGGATTTCAGTACAGGAGTAAAGAGGTTCTTCTGCAGTTGTATAGGGCTCTGGTGAGACCACATCTGGAGTATTGTGTACAGTTTTGGTCTCCTAATTTGAGGAAGGACATCCTTGTGATTGAGGCAGTGCAGCGTAGGTTCACGAGATTGATCTCTGGGATGGCAGGACTGTCATATGAGGAAAGATTGAAAAGACTAGGCTTATATTCACTGGAGTTTAGAAGGATGAGGGGGGATCTTATAGAAACATATAAAATTATAAAAGGACTGGACAAGCTAGATGCAGGAAAAATGTTCCCAATGTTGGGTGAGTCCAGAACCAGGGGCACCAGTCTTAGAATAAAGGGGAGGTCATTTAAGACTGAGCTGAGAAAAAAACTTTTTTACCCAGAGAGTTGTGAATTTATGGAATTCCCTGCCATAGAGGGCAGTGGAGGCCAAATCACTGGATGGATTTAAGAGAGAGTTGGATAGAGCTCTAGGGGCTAGTGGAGTCAAGGGATATGGGGAGAAGGCTGGCACGTGTTATTGATAGCGGACGATCAGCCATGATCATATTGAATGGCGGTGCTGGCTCGAAGGGCCGAATGGCCTCCTCCTGCACCTATTTTCTATGTTTCTATGCTTCTATGTTTCTACTACATCCACTGGCTCTCCCTTGTCCATTTTCCGAGTTACATCTTCAAAATATTCCAGAAGATTAGTTAAGCATTACTTCCCCTTCGTAATTCCATGATGACTCGGACCGATCCTGTTGCTGCTATCCAAATGTTTGGCTATCTCATCTTTTATAATTTACTCCAGCATCTTCCCCACCACCGATGTCAGGCTAACTGGTCTATAATTCCCCGTTTTCTCTCCCCCGCCTTTCTTAAAAAGTGGGATAACATTAGCTACCCTCCAATCCACAGAAACTGATCCTGAGTCAATTGAACATTGGAAAATTATCACCAATGCATTCACGATTTCTAGAGCCACTTCCTTAAGTACCCTGGGATACAGACCATCAGGCCCTGGGGATTTATCAGCCTTCAGTCTATCCAACACCATTTCCTCCCTAATGTGGATTTCCTTCAGTTCCTCCGTCACCCCAGATCCTCTGGCCACTACTATATCAGGAAGATTGTTTGTGTCCTCCGTAGTGAAGACAGGTCCAAAGTACCTGTTCAACTCATCTGCTATTTCCTTGTTCCCCATAATAAATTCACCTTTTTGGTCTTCATGGGTCCAACTTTGGTCTTAACTATTTTTTTCCTCTTCACATACCTAAAGAAGCTTTTACTATCCTGCTTTATATTCTTGCCTAGCTTACTTTCGTACCTCATCTTTTCTCCCCGTATTGTCTTTTTGGTTAATTTCTGTTGTTCTTTAAATATTACCGAATCCTCTTGCTTCCCGCTCTTCTTTGCTACGTTGTACTTCTTCCCTTTAATTTTTATACTGTCCCTGACGTCCCTTGTCAGCCATGGTCGTCCCTTTCTCCCCTTGGAATCTTTCTTCCTCCTTGGAATGAACTGATTCTGCACCTTCTGGATTATCTCTAGAAACTCCCGCCATTTTGGTTCCACTGTCATCCCTGCTAGTGTATCTTTCCAGTCAACTTTGGCCAGCTCCTCCCTCATGGCCCCATAGTCCCCTTTATTCAACATTGAGACCCCCGATCTACCCTTCTCCCTCTCCAATTGTAGATTAAACCTGACCATGTTATGGTCACTGCCACCTAATGGCTCATTAACCTGGAGGTCCTTTATCAAATCCAATTCATTACATAACACTAAATCCAGAATTGCCTTCTCCCTGGTAGGCTCCAATACAAGCTGTTCTACGAATCCATCACGAAGGCACTCTACAAAGTCCCTTTCTTGGGGTCCAGTACCACCTGATTTTCCCAGTCTACCGACATGTTGAAATCTCCCATAACAACCACAGCATTGCGTTTGCTACATGCCGATTTTAACTGCCGATTCAACTCGAGCCCTATGTTCAGGATACTGTTTGGGGGCCTGCAGATTAGTCCCATTAGGGTCCTTTTTCTCACCTCAGTCTTAAATGACCTCCCCTTTATTCTAAGACTGTGGCCCCTGGTTCTGACTCACCCAACATTGGGAACATTTTTCCTGCATCTAGCTTGTCCAGTCCTTTTATAATTTTATATGTTTCTATAAGATTCCCCCTCATCCTTCTAAACTCCAATCAATAGAGACAAGACTAAATACCAGAGATTTAAAAATGGAAGCAAAAGAAACACATACAGACAGAGCCTGAGGCACTGAGATTTTTAAAGTTTTTTTTTAAAGGGGAAGGAGCCAGAGGGCTGAGGGAGAGCTTAGAAGGGGAGGAGACAGCAAGGGCTTCCAGAAATTGGAGAAGTCAATGTTCAAGCCGCTGGGGTGCAGACTGCCCAAGCGCAATACGAGGTGCTGCTCCTCCAATTTCCGGTGGTGCTCACTCTGGCCATGGAGGAGGCCCTGGGCAGAAAGGTCGGATTCGGAATGGGAGGGGGAGTTGAAGTGCTGAGCCACAGGGAGATCAGGTTGGTTGGGCAGTCTGCACCCCAGAGGCTTGAACATTGACTCCTCCAATTTCCGGTAGTCCTTGCCGTCTCCTCCCTTCTCAGCTCTCCCTCAGCCCACTGGCTCCTCCTCTTCCTTTCATCTTCCGCTCCCCCCCCCCCCCCCATCAGTCTGAGGAAGGGTTTCGGCCCAAAACGTTGTCTATTTCCTTTGTTCCATAAATGCTACCTGCAAGTAGCAGCAGCTTTGGCAAAGTGAGTGTGCCTGCAGCATTTTAAAAGCACGCTGGCAGAGAGCTAAATTTAGACTCGCGGCAATTAGAGGAGTAAGTGGCTCCTGCAGCAGGAGAGGCTGAGGGAGCATAATGTTTATTTCAAGAAAAACAATGGATGATGAAGAAAAAGTATATTAAAAAGGCAAATGGGACATTTAACAGTATAATATCGGATGATTTACATCCATGCAAAGTTACTGCTTGCTGTAAATATGGAAAAACTCACGCTTCTGGATAACTTATTCATTCTTGCTCAAAATCCAGCAATTCAAACCAAAAATAAAACAAATTAACATTGAATAGAGATTGCATTTTCTTGCCCAATCCACACAATTTGGGTGTCCTAATGTGCAAATCCAATTATTTAAAAGTATGCTATATTAGGATCTCACTATGCCAATTTATGAACATCTTCCTCAGTTGCTGAACTAAAATTCCCAAATTAAATTTTGATTTCACCTTTCTATAAAAATCTGACACATGTGCATCCGCCTACATTGCTCATCATTCCCCATATGTTACGCAATATTTGGAGACTGCTCACAATTTAAAGTGTCAGGTCCTATTTAATTTTCATCCACTCTTCTCGATGCAAACTCAAAACAGATACATGTGTAAGAAGGAACTGCAGATGCTGGTTTAAACCCAAGATAGACACAAAAAGCTGGAGTAACTCAGCGGGACAGGCAATATCTCTGGAGAGAAGGAGTGGGTGACGTTTCTGGTCGAGATCCTTCTTCAGATACAGTTCTACTTTACTACAACTATTCCCCTGCACTCGATTGTTTAATTTAATATAGAGAAACTAACCTGATTACCTACCCCCTTCAACTGCGCCCTGATCCCCTCCCACCAGATCTCCTGCCTCCCACCCCCACCAAACACCCTCCATCAAATCTCCCGCCACCTATCCCAAGGATCTTCCTTATCTCTCTCTCCCCCCGCCCACCCGACCTCTTGTGCCCTCCCCCCTGTTCTCCCGCTTCCCAGCCTCTGGACCTCTTCCCCCACCACCAGATCACTCCCCCCACCCACCAGATCCCTCTCCACCACCAGATCCCTTCCCACCACCAGATCCCCCTCCACCCACCAGATCTCCCCCCCACCCACCAGATCTCCCCCCCACCCACCAGATCTCCCCCCACCTACCAGATCCCTCCACCTACCAGATCTCCCCCACCCACCAGATCCCCCCCCACCAGACCCTTCTCCACCACCAGATTCCCCCCCACCCACCAGATCCCACTCCACCACCAGATCTCCCATACCACCAGATCCCTCTCCACCACCAGATCTCCCCCCACCCACCAGATCCCCCTCCACCCACCAGATCCCCCTCCACCCACCAGATCCCTCTCCCACCACCAGATCCCCCTCCACCCACCAGATCCCCCTCCACCCACCAGATCCCTCTCCACCCACCAGATCCCCCTCCACCCACCAGATCCCTCTCCCACCACCAGATCCCCCTCCACCCACCAGATCCCTCTCCACCCACCAGATCCCCCTCCACCCACCAGATCCCTCTCCCACCACCAGATCCCCCTCCACCCACCAGATCCCTCTCCACCCACCAGATCCCTCTTCCCACAAACAGGTCCCTCTCCACCACCAGATCTCCCCCCCACCCACCAGATCCCATTCCCCCCACCAGACCCCTCTCCACCACCAGATCCCCCCACCCACCAGATCCCACTCCACCACCAGATCTCCCCCCCACCCACCAGATCCCTCTCCCAGCAGATCCCTTCCCACCACCAGATTCCCTCCCTCACACTCACCGAGCGGACGTGCCTCCGCGCCGCCTCCACACAAACGCTCCAAACCTTCACGGCGAACCACACGAAGCTGCGGAGACCCATCAGGAAATACTTGCTGAGCATCGTGGGTTGAGACAGGGCAGCGGGGACCGGGACCGGGAACGGCTCAGACCCCGGCCGCCAGTCCCCTCGGCCTCGGGTCCGGACCCCGCTCGCCCATCACCGCGTCGCCGCCGCCGCCATCTTCACCGCTCTTTAAAGGGCCCGCGCGCTCTTAAAGGCAACGTCCTCGTCACTGAGCCGACCGGCTCGCGCCTCACCAGCTGATCAGACAGCCCGCGACAAGGGAGGGAGGGGGGGCAAGGGCTGGGCAAGGGGGGGGGGGGGGGAGGGAGAAGAGGGGGCTGGGCAGGGGGTGGGGGAGAGGGGGCTGGGCAGGGGGGGGGAGGGAGAAGAGGGGGCTGGGCAGGGGGTGGGGGAGAGGGGGCTGGGCCAGGGGAGGGAGAAGAGGGGGCTGGGCCGGGGGTGGGGGAGAGGGGGCTGGGCCGGGGGTGGGGGAGAGGGGGCTGGGCCGGGGGTGGGGGAGAGGGGGCTGGGCCGGGGGTGGGGGAGAGGGGGCTGGGCCGGGGGAGGGGGAGAGGGGGCTGGGCCAGGGGTGGGGGAGAGGGGGCTGGGCCAGGGGTGGGGGAGAGGGGGCTGGGCCGGGGGAGGGGGAGAGGGGGCTGGGCCAGGGGTGGGGGAGAGGGGGCTGGGCAGGGGGTGGGGGAGAGGGGGCTGGGCCAGGGGAGGGAGAAGAGGGGGCTGGGCCGGGGGTGGGGGAGAGGGGGCTGGGCCGGGGGTGGGGGAGAGGGGGCTGGGCCGGGGGTGGGGGAGAGGGGGCTGGGCCGGGGGAGGGGGAGAGGGGGCTGGGCCAGGGGTGGGGGAGAGGGGGCTGGGCCAGGGGTGGGGGAGAGGGGGCTGGGCCGGGGGAGGGGGAGAGGGGGCTGGGCCAGGGGTGGGGGAGAGGGGGCTGGGCAGGGGGGGGGGAGAGAGGGGGCTGGGCCAGGGGTGGGGGAGAGGGGGCTGGGCCAGGGGTGGGGGAGAGGGGGGCTGGGCCAGGGGTGGGGGAGAGAGGGGGGCTGGGCCAGGGGTGGGGGAGAGGGGGCTGGGCGAGGGGGGGGGGGGGGAGAGAGGGGGCTGGGCGAGGGGGGGGAGAGAGGGGGCTGGGCAAGGGGGGGGGGAGACGGAGCAGGTTCCAGCCGGACTGGACAGGGGGAGTGCGAGGTGGGACAGGGCAGGGCAAAATCATCCTACATCCCGTAAACTCAACGTCACAAGTGGTGGGGGTTGAGGGTAAACTCGATAGAAATACTTAAATTATGAGAGGCATAGATAGAATAGACAGTGAGAACCTTTTACCTAGTGTAGATTGATGTTGCATGTTAACCAATCACACACCAGCCAGCATCTCTAACTCCACCCCACTGTAATACTGATACTAATACTATTGCTCTGCACCAACAGTTGGGGCAGCCAGGAAGTGTTGATAACTAACCATCCTTCATGCTGTTAAGTTTTAGTGCTGATTAAAGATGTGTTTGAATCGTATACTGAGTCTGGAAGTCATTTACATGGTGTCAGAAGTGGGATCCGAACCCACGCCTCCAATTGGAGGCCAGTCCACCAGGGTTTGGTCCGCGCGCGCTCGGGCCGTGTTAGTAGACCACCAGACAGATATGGCGAGTATGTTTAACCCCATGGCATGAGTGCCCTTTCATACTTAACCTTTGGGAGGAATTTGACCTTCTATGTCTTGAACTTTAATTCAGTTACTCTGCTTGGCAACCGGGCCTGTCAGGAGCTGGGGCTGATCTCTTTTGACCAAACGGTCCACAAGCTGCAAATTTCCCTGGACCCGCTGAGTGAATTCCCTGATCTTTTCGACAACAACCTGGGCAAGTTGCCTGTGTCTTACAAGATTATTATTGACCCCGAAGTGACACCCATCATCCGACCTCCACACCGATTGTCATTTGCCATGACTGACAGGGTTCACTCTGCGCTGAAGGACATGGCCTCCACGGGCATAATTGAAGCAGTCAGCGACCCCACCGACTGGGTCTCAACCATGATTGCCACAGTCAAGAAGGAAAAAAATGAAATCCGTTTGGGCATCAACTCGAAAGAACTGAATACTGCCATTAAGCGCCCACACCATCCTATGAAGACTGTCGAGGGTGTTGCAGCAAAGGTCGGAACCAAAGATTATAGAGGAGCAAGATAGGCCACTCCTCCGAAATCCAATGGACTGGTGTGTAGTACGTAACGAAACGTCACGGCCGCCATTTTGGTGGAATGCCTCCCGCTGTGTAATCCGCTCCAAAGCTACAGAGCAGTTGTAAGTGAGATGCCTGTAAACAGGAATGTTTCATTGTCTTTTGAATAAATGATATTTTGATGTGGACTTTTATTGCATGCATATGTAAATTGCCATTGGGTTAGTATCAAATATTTACTGAGTCATATACGTTTACATGTAAAATAGTAGCTCCAAAAATAATTCGATCCGCTCTATCATCCTTGGTGTAATCAGTGTTGTAGGGAACAGCGTTTGATATAGCGCATTTATCACCTCACATATTTTAGTTAATTTAATTGGAATGTTTTCCCCCTGATCCCCCATTTCCCTCCTATCTTTCCTCCCCAGCCCCCACCTTTGCGTAGTTTCCCTTGCATTGCATTGTGCAGCTTCCCTTGTATTGCTTTAACACACACTGTGCACAAAATTACAGGCACACACAAACACACATTCATATAAACATATGGTGGGACAGATAGAAGAGAGGGGAGAGAGAGCGATCGAGAGGGGAGAGAGAGAGATTGAGAGGGGAGAGAAAGGGATTCGGAGGGGAGAGAAAGAGATCGAGAGGGGAGAGAGAAGAGAGGGGAGAGAGAGAAGAGAGGGGAGAGAGAGCGATCGAGAGTGGAGAGAAAGAGATCGAGAGAGAGATCGAGAGAAGAGACGGGACAGAGAGCGATCGACAGGGGAGAGAAAGAGAGAAGAGAGGGGAGAGAGAGAGCGATCGCGAAGGGAGAGAGAGAGATAGAGAGAAGAGAGGGAGATAGAGAGAAGAGAGGGAATAGAGAGGGATCGAGAGGTAAGTAAAGATCTATTACAAATAAATCTAATAACTTTCTAATGCATCTTGCTCCTCTATAATCTTTGCTTGCAACTGCTCTGTAGCTTTGGAGCGGATTACACAGCGGAGATCGAGAGACAAAGATTGAGGACTTGATTTGAGGTCTTTAAAATGATGAAAGGGATAGACAGAGTTGACGTGGATAAGCTTTTCCCATTGAGGGTAGGGAAGATTCAAACAAGACGGCATGACATGAGAATTAAGGGACAGAAGTTTAGGGGTAACATGAGGGGGAACTTCTTTACTCAGAGAGTGGTGGCTATGTGGAATGATCTTCCAGCAGAAGTGGTGGAGGCAGGATCGATTTTAACATTTAAAAGTAAAGTGGATAGGTATATGGACGGGAAGGGAATGGAGGGGTATGGTCTGAGTGCAGGTAGATTGGAATAGGGGAAAATAAATGGTCGGCACAGACTGGAAGGGCCGAGAAGGCCTGTTTCCGTGCTGTAATTGTTATATGGTTATATTATAGAGGAGCCTAGTTTCCCAATGATGTAGACGCCATAGTCGACGCCATCTTTGCCGAGGCACTCCGGTAAAATGGCGTCGACAATCACACATGTGATACTATGCTTTTTTCGCTGAGTGGCGCATCTTGCTCCTCTATAATCTTTGGTCGGAACGGCCACCTTATTTTCTGTCCTCGATGCAAAGAACTCTTTCTGGCAGATACCGCTGGACAAGGAGTCATCAAACCTCACCACATTTGCCACCCCATTCGGCAGATACAAGTTTCTGAGAATGCCATTCGGAATCAACTCTGCCAGTGAAGTCTTCCAAAGAACTATGAAGCTATTATTCGAGGACCTACCTTGTGCCATCATTGTCGATGATATCCTAGTGTATGGCAAAGATGCAACGGAGCACGACCACAATCTCAGGCTCATCTTGGATCGCACACGCAAGATCAACCTCAAGCTTAATCCTGACAAGTGCAAGTTCCGGGTTCCAGAGGTTTCCTACGTCGGCCACATCTTCACTGCTAAGGGTCCCAAACCCGACCCGAAGAAGGCTACTGCCATCACAGAAATGCCTGCCCCCACAGACGTGAAAGGCCTGCAGCGTTTTCTGGGCATGGTAAACTATCTCGGCAAGTTCATACCGAACCTCAGCGAACTAAGCTCCACACTGCGGGAGCTGACAAAAAAGGACACAGCATGGTGATGGTTCCAGCAACATCAGAGTGCACTGACTCTAATGTTTTTCGACCTGTAACGTCCGGTGACAATCACCTGCGATGCTTCGAAATTTGGGCTCGGCGCAGCCTGCTTGCAACCATCTACCGAGGGCACTCTACTACCTGTCTCGTATGCCTCTCGCACCATGACCGACACGGAGCAGCACTACGCGCAAATCGAAAAGGAACTGTTGGCCGTCGTTTTTGCTTGCTCCAAATTCCACGACTTCATCTTTGGCAACACCTTCACGGTCGAGACGGACCACCAACCACTGGTGACAATCCTGAACAAGCCCATCCACGCCGCGCCAGCTCGTTTGCAGCGTATGATGATGCAGCTGCAGCGGTACAATTTCTCTATTACCTACACTAAGGATAAGGACATGCACGTCGCTGACACTCTCTCCCGTGCACCTCGGGCATCTTGCGAACAACATCCCTATGAACAGGAAAATTTCATGGTTGTCGGTGTCGACTTCGTCTCCAGCAAGCAACTGCGCACCTTGGCCGCGCACACCGCCACAGACGATACGCTTCAAATCCTCTCCTCCATCATCAAAACAGGCTGGCCAGACAGACAATCCAACACGCCCACAGAGGTGCAGCCTTTCTTCCTGGTTCGTGATGAACTGGTAGTTCAGGATGCGGTTGTCGTCAAGGGTCACAAGGTGGTGATACCCTCATCGCTACAAGACGTATACTTCAAAGAGGCACACAGCGGTCACACAGGAGCAGACGCCACTCTGGTACGCGCCCGTAGTCTCTTCTACTGACCGGGACCGCGTAGCCTCCTGCCCCGCTTGCAACAGTCTTGCACCTCATCAGCAGCGGCAGCCCCTTCTGCAACAACCTCCACCAGCTCTGCCCTGGACATCGCTGGCGGCGGACATTTTCGAATGTTGCGGGAAGCACTACCTCGTTCTAGTCGGCACCTTTTCTAACTGGTTTGAACTAGACCAACTGACCTCCCTCACATCAGAGATGGTCATCCAGAAGCTGAAAAGACACTTCTCTACCTTTGGCGCTTCCGTCAGCCTGAGAACCGACAACGGTCGGCAGTTCACCAGCCACATGTTCAAGCTTTTCTCTGACCGATGGAAAGCTTCCAGCACGTCACGAGCAGTCCCGAGTATCCACAGAGTAATGGTCTCGCTGAACGCGCTGTCAGAAGTGCCAAACACTTGCTGGAGCGAGCACAGATTTCAAAGTCAGACGTTTATCTCGATCTCCTGAATCTCGGAAATGTTGCCAGGGACGGAACCCTGGGATCGCCAGCACAGCGACTGATGTCGAGATTGACGAGGCCTCCGGTACCCATCGCACAACAGCAACTGGTTCCTCAGGTGCTGA
>OY740811.1:35057357-35160977 GCA_963514005.1 Raja brachyura
GTAATCACGGTTGCAGACTAATGGGGCCCCCCCATTAATGTGCCTTAATATAATAACATTAATGTGCGGCGCTGGCATTTCTAACGTGGCGCTGCATACTCTGCACTTGCAGGCAAAGATACTGGAGCATGACAGTAATCGCGAAGCAGGTTCCCAAGATGGCGCTAAAAAATTTGCATGACCTACTACGGCTATTTCGCTGAGTGGACCATCTTGATCCGCTCTATGATATTTGCCGCAAAGCTGCCTACTCCCTCCTCTCTCTACACCAACAACTGCAACTCCAGACTCCTCTGTGAAGCTTCTCAAGTTTGTGGACAACACAACCCTGATTGGACTGATTCAGGATGGGGAGAAATCTGCCCACAGACAGGAAGTGACACAGCTGGCGGCCTGGTGCCATTGCAACAACCAATACTCTTAAGACAGTGGAATTGATTGCAGACTTTCGGAGGGCTCCCCCTCCCCTCCCCTCCCCCCACTCACCATCAACAACAGACACATCTGTGGAGTATTTTAAGTTCCTTGAAACCATCATCTCCAAGGACCTGAAATGGGAGGCCACTATCGACTCTCCAGTCATAAAGGCCGAACAGAGGATGTACTTCCTGCGGCAGCTGAGGAAACACAATCTGCCACAGGCAATGATGGTCCAATTCTATACTGCTATCGTAGAGTCTGTCCTCACCTTCTCCGTCTGGTTTGGCTCAGCCACCAAGCACGACATCCGGAGGCTGTAGCGAATCGTCCGATCAGCTGAGAAGGTTGTTGGCTACAAACCCCCCCCCCCCCCCCCCCATTGACAAACTGTACACTACAGGGCCAGAAAGCGAGCGGGTAAGATCATCTCTGACCCCTCTCACCCTGGCCACAAACTCTATGAAGCACTTCCCACTGGAAGGCGACTCCGGACTGTCAAAGCTGCCACAACCAGACATAAAAATAGCTTTACTCAATAACCAAAGGTCTGTAGCCTCATTTTGCTCTGGTATTTTATTTCATTCACATGTTTAAACTGTCATGTTTTATTATTAATGTTTTATGTGTCATTCTTAATTGTTAGCTTTCATAGCAAAAGGATTTGAGTATCGGAGCAGGGAGGTTCTACTTCAGTTGTTCAGAGTCTTAGTGAGACCACACCTGGAGTATTGCATACAGTTTTGGTCTCCAAATCTGAGGAAGGACATTATTGCCATAGAGGGAGTGCAGAGAAGGTTCAGCAGACTGATTCCTGGGATGTCAGGACTGTCTTATGAAGAAAGACTGGATAGACTTGGTTTATACTCTCTAGAATTTAGGAGATTGAGAGGGGATCTTATAGAAACTTATAGTCACAGAGTCACAAAAATAGGCCTTAACCCTAGGAATTGGGAGTAGGGGAAAGAGTCCTTACAGGAAGCAGGGTGGGAAGAAGTGTACTCCAGATAGCCATGGGAGTCAGTGGGTTTATAGTGGATGTCGGTCAGTAGTCTATCACCTGCGATGGAGATAGTAAGGTCAAGAAATGTTCCATGTGTATTTGAGTGCCGGATGGAAGTTAGTGGTGAAATGGATGAAGTCAGTGAGTTCTGTGTGGGTGCAGGAAGTAGCTCCAATGAAGTCGTCGATGTAGCGGAGGTAGAGGTCGGGGATACGGCCAGGGTACGTCTCGAAGAAGGATCGTTTGACTGGCCCTACAAAGAGGCAGACATAGCTACGCCTTGTATTTGGAGGAAATGGGAGGAGTTACTTCAGCATTTTCGTCTACCTTTGATTTTTCCAGCATCTGCAGTTCTTTCTTAAACCACAAATTGGACGGGTCTGCAGTGCGGCAGATCACCACACGGTGGGAGTGTTGACCACAAATTGGAGCGACCTGTTATATGAATTCACTGCACATTGGGAGTGTTACACAAAAAGCTGGAGAAACTCAGCGGGTGCAGCAGCATCTAAGGGGCGAAGGAGATAGGCGACGTTTCGGGTCGAGACCCTTCTTCAGTCTGACAGGTGCTGGAGTAACTCAGTGGGTTAGGTTTGATGGCCATAAGTAAAGAGTACAGCATTGGGCAGCTCAGTCAGGGAGTTCACTGTTTGTGTACAGGGTTTGATGCCCATAGTACAAGATACATTTATTTGACACATGTGCCAGATGGCACGGTGAAATGAGATTACCATACAGCCATACAATAAAAATCAAGAACACAACACACGATAGAATTCAACATAAAAACATCCCACACAGCAGAATGAAAGTTTCCAACTGTGAGGACAGGTACCAAAGTCAGTCATCTTCCTCTAATGTTCCCCAATGTTCACCCGCAGTTGCCACTATGGGTGGCCCGATGTTCAGGCCCGCTCGCCGGGGTGATGCAAGTCCGGCGTCGGGGCTGGGGGACCTCCTCAACAGCCTGGACATCAGAGTCGGCCCCCTCCTACCGGAGTCTGCGGCTCCCAAAGTCCGCAGGCCGTGCTGGGCGGAGGTGCAGCACTGGCGGCCCTCGGCAAAGGGCCCCAGGACTCAGCGATGATGGTCAGCGCCGCCCGCGTTGGAAGCTCTCCAAACCACAGCTGCATGGTGTTGGAGCATCGGCCCAACGGTCTTGAGCTCCAAACGGCGATCCAGGTAGGTATCGCCCGCTCCGCGGTGAATTCAGCGCTGCGCCGCCACTGATGTCGCACTGGTCCGGTTCCTGGTCCCCGGCAGGAAAGGCCGCTCCGATCCAGGTGGAAGACCGGAAGGTGGGGGGGTGAGGACGCGACTCAGAAAAATGGTCGCATCCCCGCCAGGAAGCGACTGGGAAACAGTTTCCCCCTTACTCTGTAGAGGTAAGGTTAGGGCTAAGGGTTAAGAGTTAAGGGTCACGGGTTAAGGGTCAAGCTCAACTTGCCCACACCGGCCAACATGCCCCATCTACACTAGTCGCAGAGTCACGGAAACAGGCCCTACAGCCCGACTTGCCCACACCGGCCAACATGCCCCATCTACACTAGTTGCAGAGTCACAGAAACAGGCTCTTCCTTCAGCCCACCTTGCCCACACCGGCCAACGTGCTCAAATCTACATTAGTCCGAGAGTAATGGAAACAGGCCCTTCTGCCCAACTTCCCCACACCGGCCTACTTTCCAAATCTACACCAGCCACCCATCACGGAAACAAGCCCTTCACCTCAACTAGCCCCCATCGACCAACATGCCCCATCTACATTAGTCCCAGAGGCACGGAAACAGGCCCTTCAGCCCAACTTGCTCACACCGGCCAACATGTTCCATCTACATTAGTCCCAGAGTCATGGAAACAGGCCCTTCTGCCCAACTTCCCCACACCGGCCTACTTTCCAAATCTACACCAGTCACCCAGCATGGAAACAAGCCCTTCACCTCAACTAGCCCCCATCGACCAACATGCTCCATCTGCACTAATCCCAGATTCATGGAAACGGGCCCTTCAGCTCACCTTGCCCACACCGGCCAACATGCCCCATTTACAGAAGTCCCATCTGCCCATGTTTGGCCCATATCCCTCCATGTACCTGTCCAAGTGTTGTGAGAGTCCCAGCCTCAACTATCTTCTCCGGCCGCTCGTTCTATACACCCACCACCCTCTGTGTGGAAAAGTTTCCCCTTAGGTTGACATTCTCAATGTCAACAATTTGTGAACCAGCGAGCTGGTGTGGAATTAAAAAATGGAATAATGGATAGAAAAATAACAAAAAATAGGCCAGCACGTTGGTGCAACTGTAGAGTTGCTGCCTCACAGCGCCAGGGACCTGGATTCCATCCTGACTACGGGTGCTGTCTGTACAGAGTTTGCACGTTCTCCCATGACCTTTCTTTCTTTTAAAATCTTTTTATTTGTCTTTTTCAAAAACAAAACCAAAACAACAACAAAAAGATAAACATAACAATGATATAGGGATCAGGATTACATTAATAACAGGTATAACCTAAATGTGAGTCCAGTGTCAAAATACACATTGAATATAGACCTCCCGGTCTCTATGTAAATATAGTTAAGTGTTTAAAAGAAAACTTGTATATATAAAACAAAAAGATAAAAAGAAAAAAGAGAGAAAAACAAAACCCTCTAAACTAGAGAAAAAAAAGCAAAACAGAATCTGGGCTACAGAGAATTTCAACAATTTAAGTCCCTGTTTGTCGTCAAGTCCGTTCCACCGTACAAAGGTAAAATAATTATTATAACAGTTGGAGAGGGGACAATTTATATTGTGTGAAAATGTTGAATAAAGCTTCCCCAAGTCCTATCAAATTTAACCAAGGGTTCACCAATGTCACTCCTAATTTTTTCTAATTTTTTCTAAATTGAAACATTATATCATTTCAGAGTACCAATGGAGTGTGGTCGGAGGATTAGAGTCTTTCCATTTAAATAAAATAGATCTTCTGGCAATTAATGTAGTAAAAGCAATCAGCCGATGGGCGGAACGGGACAGATGAGTAGAATCTAACATTGGTAGCCCAAAAATTGCAGTAATAGGATGAGGTTGTAAATCAATACCTAAAACTACAGAAATAGTATCAATAGTATTTTTCCCAAAAGTGGGCAAGACCAAAACATACTAGTCAGTGAGGCCACTTCAGAATTACATCTGCCACAGGTAGGATTTAGAATCTAACTGAAGAAGGGTCTCCACCCGAAACGTCGCCTATCTCCTTCGCTCCTTAGATGCTGCTGCACCCGCTGAGTTTCTCCAGCCTTTTGTGTACCCTTTAGAATCTAACTTATCTTTTGACATATGAGCTCTGTGAACCACCTTGAATTGTATCAGAGCGTGTCTTGCACACATTGAGGAAGTATTAACTAATTGAAGAATCCTCTCCCATTTCTCTATAGGTAGAGAAATTTGAAGTTCTCTTTCCCAGTCATTGTTAATCTTATCATATGTATCTATTTGTAATTTCAAAATCAACTCATAAATAGTCGTTAATAGCTTTGTGATAATAGCTAATCCAACTGGAAGGGAATATTCGTTTTACTCGTCAATACACAAAACTTATTCAAGAATTGATTATTTTTTAGTGGACACAAAATTAATACCATATACGATTAATCCTAAATACCACAATAGTATTATTTCTGATCGCTCCCCGCTGAACTTTACTTTAAAACTTGAGGGAATGCCAGGTATAAAATTCTTTTGGAGATTTAACACACAACTAGCTAATGACTCACAAGGTTACGAGTATTTAAAACAACAAATTATTTTTTTTAAACAAACGAGACACCAGGTATTTCACCATCTCTATTATGGGAATCTTTTAAGGCATTCATTCGTGGAGTTATAATTTCGTATCAAAGTTTTCTAAATAAAAAAACAGGACAGAACAATGGATGTTAGAAAAGAAAATTAAATTATTAGAATTAGGAAACACAAAAGACCCAACCATAGACAAACATAATAAGATAACATTATTGAAATTTAAACTTGATCAAATATTATCGGCACGAGTAATAAGATTATTTCAGATCACAAAACAAGTACAGTTTAAATTTGGGGATAAACCACATAAACTTCTAGCATAACAATTGAAGAAGCAAGAAAAGGAAAAAAACAATTAGTAACATTAAATCAGAGTTAGGGGAACTTTTAACTGTACCTAAGGACATTAACAAAAGGTTTGCTCAATTTGATCAAAATATATATACATCTAAAACTAACATTGAAGACAATAAAATTATACATTTTTTAGATAAGTGTAACTTGCCAAAATTGGATATCTTAGAACAACAAAACTCTTTAGATTCTGGAGTAGTTCCTGAGGATTGGAGGGTAGCTAATGTAACCCCACTTTTAAAAAAAAGAGGGAGAGAGAAAACGGGGAATTACAGAACAATTAGTCTAACATCGGTAGTGGGGAAAATGCTAGAGTCAGTTATTAAAGATGGGATAGCAGCACATTTGGAAAGTGGTGAAATCATTGGACAAAGTCAGCATGGATTTATGAAAGGTAAATCATGTCTGACGAATCTTATAGAATTTTTTGAGGATGTAACTAGTAGAGTGGATAAGGGAGAACCTGTGGATGTGTTATATCTGGACTTTCAGAAGGCTTTCGACAAGGTCCCACATAAGAGATTAGCATACAAACTTAAAACACACGGTATTGGGGGTTCAGTATTGATGTGGATAGAGAACTGGCTAGCAGACAGGAAGCAAAGAGGAGGAGTAAACGGGTCATTTTCAGAATGGCAGGCAGTGAGTAGTGGGGTACTGCAAGGCTCAGTGCTGGGACCCCAGCTATTTACAATATATATTAATGATCTGGATGAGCGAATTGAATGCAACATCTCCAAGTCTGCGGATGACACAAAGCTGGGGGGCAGTGTTAGGCAGTGAGGAGGATGCTAGGAGGCTGCAAGGTGACTTGGATAGGTTGGGTGAGTGGGGAAATGCATGGCAGATGCAGTATAATGTGGATAAATGTGAAGTTATCCACTTTGGCGGCAAAAACAGGAGGGTAGATTATTATCTGAATGGTGGCCGATTAGGAAAACGGGAGATGCAACGAGACCTGGGTGTCATGGTACACCAGTCATTGAAAGTAGGCATTGCAGGTGCAGCAGGCAGTGAAGAAAGCGAATGGTATGTTGGCATTCATAGCAAAAGGATTTGAGTACAAGAGCAGGGAGGTTCTACTGCAGTTGTACAGGGTCTTGGTGAGGCCACACCTGGAGTATTGCATCCAGTTTTGGTCTCCTAATCTGAGGAAAGACATTCTTGCCACAGAGGGAGTACAGAGAAGGTTCACCAGACTGATTCCTGGGATGGCAGGACTTCCATATGAAGAAAGACTGGATAGACTCGGCTTGTACTCGCTGGAATTTAGAGATTGAGGGGGGATCTTATAGAGGCTTACAAAATTCTTAAGTGGTTGGACAGGCTAGATGCAGGAAGATTGTTCCCGATGTTGGGGAACTCCAGAACAAGGGGTCACAGTTTAAGGATAAGGGGGAAGTCTTTTAGGACCGAGATGAGAAGATCTTTTTTCACACAGAGAGTGGTGCGTCTGTGGAATTCTCTCCCACAGATGGTAGTTGAGGCCAGTTCATTGGCTATATTTAAGAGCTAGATGTGGCCCTTGTGGCTAAAGGGATCGGGGGTATGGAGAGAAGGCAGGTACAGGATACGGAGTTGGATGATCAGCCATGATCATATTGAATGGCGGTGCAGGCTCGAAGTGCCGAATGGCCTACTCCTGCACCTATTTTCTATGATTCTAAGAGGATTAGGGGTTCAGATTACAAGTGAAGAAATCAGAGAAACAATAAAATAACTGAAAAATGGGAAGACACCAGGGCCTGATGGTTTTAATAATGAATTCTATAAAAGATTTCAGGAGTTAATGGTCCCACGATTATTTAAATTATACAGTTATGCTTTTACCGAAAAGAAATGACCAGAAACTTTAGCAGAATCTACAATTACGCTTATACCAAAAAAAGATAAAGATCTAGAAGATCCGGGCTCGTATAGAGCTATATCACTTTTAAATACAGATCAAAACATTTTAGCAAAGATTTTAGCAAGAAGATTGTGCAAATATATTAATAAATTGATAAAACAGGACCAAACTGGGTTTATACCCAAAAGACAATCATTTAACAATTTGAGACGACTTTTTAATATAATGTATTCACATAAAGGGGAAAAAGACAACATCAGTTATATCTTTGGATGCAGAGAAAGCATTTGACCAGGTAGAGTGCCAGTATTTATACATAGTAGTCCAAAAATTTAATACGGGAAATAATTTTATTAGATGGGTAAAATTATTATATGATAAACCAACAGCAAGAATATTAACTAATAATATGTTGTCTCCAAAATTCCAATTATCACGGGGCAATAGGCAGGGATGTGTTTTATCACCCCTGCTATTTGCCCTTATGATAGAGCCACTGGCTGAAAGGATAAGAACACATCCGAATATTCAGGGATACAATACTGAGGACTCTAATAACAAAATGTCATTATACGCGGATTATATACTTTTATAGATTAGAAATTCAGAAACGAGTATCCCGAATTTATTAAATGTAATAGAGGAATTTGGCTCATTTTCTGGATATAGAATAAATTGGAATAAAAGTGAAATTATGTCATTTTAGCCCCAGAAAGCGAATCATCTATTAAAATTTCCATTTAAAATTGCAACGGAAAAATTAAAGTATTTAGGTATTCAAGTTACCAGAAGATATAAATCATTATTTAATGCTAATTTTAGTCCATTGTTAAATAAATTGAACGCTCCGATTACATTTTGGAAAATGCTCCCACTATCATTCATTGGAGGAAAAAATGCTATAAAAATGATAGTGCTACCACAAATAATATATTTATTTAAATCCATACTAATATATATACCAAAATATTAAAAAAAAAACTAAACTCTAATATTACTAATTTTATATGGGACTACAAAGCACATAGAATTAAAATAAATCATTTGTGTAAACCTAAAGATGTAGGGGGACTTGCACTGCCTAATTTTTTATATTATCATTGGGCAGTGCATATTAAGAATATTATTTATTGGTTGGATTGTCCTTCTCAACATATGGAATGGATAAGAATGGAGAAAGGGGATTGTTTTCCTTACGATTTAGGAGCGATCCTCTTCTCTCCGATAAAATTGAATAATATATCATATAAGAAGAATCCAATCATACAAAATATAATTCGAATTTGGAAACAAATAAAATTAACTTTAAAATTAAGAAACTTATCATCATTAACACCAATAGTGAATAATCAGGTATTTAAACCATTTTAATGGATAAAACATATAGACAATGGGAAAGATTGGGAATTACAATGTTGGGTGACATGTATGAAATGGGAAATGTATTATCATTTCAACAATTAAAATCAAAATTTAATCTGAATAATAACCAATACTTTAAATATTTACAGATACGTGACTTTATAAAAAAAATATATCAAGATTACAGAATATAACGATAGACCCACTGGAAGAAGCAATGTATATTAAGGCCTCCTCACAAAAATTAATATCATATCTATATAACAGTATTCTTAATAGAGAATTGCCATCAGCAGAGGCAATTAGAGAAGACTGGGAAAAAGATTTAATGATAAAAATGTCTAAAGAAACATGGGAGAGGTATTTGATATATATACATAAATGTTCGATTAACACTAGACATAATTTAATTCCATTTAAAATATTACACAGATTATATTATTCAAAAGTTAGGTTGAATAAATGTTATTCAAATATTTCTCCCATCTGCGATAAATGCCTCTCAAAATGCCAACTTCACACATTTTTTCGTCTCTTGCACAAAACTTCAAAGATTTTGGTGTGATACATTTGATATATTCACTAGTTTATTTAAGATAAAAATGGAACCTAGCATGGAAATGATTATCTTTGGAGTATTAGGAGATGGAAAAAAATTAAATACATCCCAAATCTCATTTTTTAATTATGGTTTAATAATAGCGAAAAAACTCATACTCAAATTCTGGAAAAAGGCTACTATACCAACACTCAAAATGTGGATTGGTAATGTGTTGGAAACGGCCCATTTGGAAGAAATGAGACTCCTCCTGATAGAAAAAAAAGACCAATTCTTAACGAGTTGGTCTCCATTTATTGATCTTGTGGATTCATGGGGTGTAATAGCATCGTAAAATAAAAAATTCTAGGTTTGAGTGAAAAATGATTAAGAACATTAAAAAAATATCGACTTGTGGTGTGGGAGAATCTCCTTTCTGCTTCACTTTCTCACATTTCTTTCTTTACACTACACTCACTAGACTATTCTTTACTCTTCACTACTTCTTTCTTTCTCATTTCTTTCTAAAAAAAAGTAAGTTGTACAAAGAATGTTTTAATAATTCTGGGAATCTGTAAAAAGGTACCATTAAAATGCAATGTACTAATAAATTTAAAAAAACAAAAAACCTTTGTGATAAGTGTTCAAATGTAAACATTTTTCCAAGATTTCGACTTGATGTGGTAACGGGAAAAAAAGGGTTGAATAGCCTTCAAAAAATGTCTAATTTGTAAATATCTAAAGAAATGTGAGTTAGGTAGATTATATTTATTGGAGAGTTGTTCAAAAGACATAAAACAACCATCCAAAAACAAATCACGACAAGCTGCTAATCCCTCCCTCTTCCATAACAGAAAGGCTTGATCAGTACTAGAAGGTTGGAAGAAAAAAATAGATATAATAGGACTCGATAAGATAAAATAATTCAATCCAAAAAACTTACGAAATTGAAGCCATATTCAGAATGTATTGTCTTATTATTGGGTTACTCCCATGACCTGCGTGGGTTTTCTCCGGGTGCTCCGGTTTCATCCCACACTCCAAAGACGTGCGGGTTTGTAGGTTAATTTATTTTGGTAATTCGGTAATTGTAAAACTGTCCCTAGTATGTCTGAAGAAGGGTCTCGACCCGAAACGTCGCCTATCACCTTCGCTCCTTAGATGCTGCTGCACACGCTGAGTTTCTCCAGCCTTTTGTGTACCATCGATTCTCCAGCATCTGCAGTTCCTTCTTTAATAGATAGATTCTTGATTAGTATGGGTCTCAGGGGTTATGGGCAGGACAACGGAGTTAGGAGGGAGAGATAGATCAGCCATGATTGAATGGTGGAGTTGTCTCAATGGGCCAAATGGCCTAATTCTGATTCTGATGCCCGAGCTGCTGAGTTTCTCCGGCACTCTTATCATGGTCCCCTCTATATCCCGCAGCTCTGCTTTTACTCCCCATCCCCCTACTCATAACAAGGACAGAGCCCCCCATGTCCTCGCCTTCCACCTTACCAGCTGTCACATACAACAGATAATTCTCGGTCATTTTTGCTACCTCCAACGGGAACCCACCACTGGCCTCATCTTCCCATTCTCCAATTTCAGTGTTTTCTCCCTCCTTCCCCTTCCCAGCTCTTCCACAGCCTACTGTCTCCGCCTCTTCCTTTCTTTATCCCGCCCCCATCCCAACATCAGTCTGAAGAAGGTTCTCTACCTGAAACGTCACCTATTCCTTCTCTCCATAGGTGCCTGACCCGCTGAGTTACTCCAGCATTTTTCCAGCATCTGCAGTTCTTTCTTAAACCCCATGGTGAGAGTGTTGACCACAAACTGGATTGGCCTGCAGTGCGGTGGATTGCCACATGGTGGGAGTGTTGACCACAAATTGGACAGGGCTGCAGTGTTGCGGATCACCACACGGTGGGAGTGTTGACCACAAATTGGAGCGACCTGTTATGTGAATTCACTGCACATTGGGAGCGCTGTTGACAAATTAGATATTGTGCTCTTTACTGCAAAATGGTTCTTTATTGCTCCATGACCCTTTTCCTTTCTCCGTAATCAGGGCCGGCCTTAAGCCAATTGGACCAATTGGATCCTGCGCCCAAGGGGGCCCCGCGCGACAGTAATCTACTCTCGGCTCGGGTAGATATACCCCGGGTGGAGGGGTGGAGAGAGAGAGTAGAGGGGGAAGAAAGGGGTAGACGGGGAGGGGGGTATGAGGGGGAATGGAGAAGCGGGAGGTGGGTCGTTCCCTCACGGTCCCGGGGCAGCGCTCCCGCCCAAAGATCATCTTTGCTCCCGCCCCTCCAGTCGCCGTACATGCACGCACACACAGTTTTGTTTTCTCGTTTATAACAGTGTTTACAGAGTACTATGTTTACATATTCTGTTGTGCTGCTGCAAGTAAGGATTTCATTGCTCTAACTGGGACGTGAGAATAAAACAGTCTTGACTCATGTCGCTAATGTGTGGGATAGAACTAGTGTACGGGTGATTGGTGGTCGGCGTGGATTCGATGGGCTGAAGGGCCTGTTTCCACGCTGTAACTTTAAATTAAACTAAAAACATTAAAACCAGAGGGAGTCTAAAGAAGGGTCTCCACCCGAAACGTCAGCCAATTTCTTCTATCCAGAGTTGCTGGCTGCTCCATGGCGTTCCCCCACACAATTAAAGCATGGAATTCACCCTACCATAGTTACCCAACCAGACGCAACTCAATTTAAGGTAGCTCTTTATTTCCTCCAAGAACCCTTTTTGCTTAAGTCTGAGCAGTGCACATGTGCAAGGTGGCTGGCCGTGCTGGCGGATGAGGAGCGGGTGGAGAGCAGAGACCCGGTGGCCCGGACACGGATGGTGGGCGGAGATGGAGAGTGACAAAGAGAGAGAGAGAGAGAGATCGAGAGGGGGGGGCCCGCTCAGAGTTGAACGGCAGGTGTCCTGCCTTGGCCGCAGGCCCCCAAGATTTCAAGGCCCTAGTCTTCAGCCTACGAAGCCTAGTGGTGAAACAGGCCCTTCCTTCAACCCAACCTGCCCACACCTGCCAACATGCCCCGTCTACACTGGTCACAGTCACGGAAACGGGCCCTACAGCCCAACTTGCCCACACCCAACCTCCCCAAAACTGACAACAATTTGGCAAAGCAACAACTTGGTGATACAACATTCACTAATGGTTTGAAACCTCCCAACATTCTGTTTCACACCTGTAACCACAAACACATACTTGGATCACCAAGTTGACAGCCCATCTATCAGGCAATGAAGGAGTTTGGACACATTTTGGATGGGCACCACAGGTTCTTGGTGCATTGACCATAATTAGAAACCCGCAGCAGTGTAATGAACAGAGCCCCGGGTGACAAAATTATACATTCTCCAACATGAAACACCCAAACATGTGGACAGTGCCGGGAGAAATATCTCCTGGAAGGCCCATTGGGAGTGACTACAGCAGTTAATCCTGCAGGTTAGCAGAATACATTGACTAAATCAACTGGCACTAATTAAAAAATAATTAGAGAGAGTGTGGAAACAGGCCGTCTGTCCCACCGAGTCTGCACAACCCAGCAATCACCCCATACACTAGCAATAACCTACACACTAGGGACAGTTTACTAAAACCAATTAACCTATAAATCTCCGGGCCAGCCTACAGATGCTGCCTGAAACACCGAGTTCCTCCAGCTCTGCTTTTATTGCTAAAGATCCAGCATCCTGAATTATAAAACCCTTGACCAAAAATAAATAGGAAACTGCATTGTTAATCTTTCAAAAACTTATCCCCACTGAAACTGTAGATGGTTTTGCATGCAACCAATAACATAGTTACCTCAGTACCATTAACCCCGCCTAGTTAACATCAATCATAACGCCTTCCCCTTCCTGGATACGGTTCACTAGAAGAATGTAGCCAGTATTTGAGGATGTATGTATTACCTTGTGCTATCATTAAAATGTGTTGAACACTTTTAGAGTTTGTAAATTGCCTATTTACATGGTGTCGGAGCTGGAAGATACTTGCGCCTACCTGTCCATCGGGTTTTATTTCTTTTATTTGATTTGTGCCTTTTGTGCTTTATCTCTCTGACCATGGCATCCTCGTGCAGAAAGCCCGCGCAGCTTGTCTTTGATGCTGATATTTCTGAGCGCTGGGCTACGTTTGAAATTGATTTCACCCACTTTGTCAACGTCGCTCACCGCAATGATCCTGACTCCCTCAAAGCCTCCCTCCTACTCAACCTTGTCGGACCGGATGCCATGAAGAGAGCCAGAACTTTCGTCTATGCTCCAGTGGTCCTGGACGACAACAATGTGGTGGTTACCCCTGCAGAATCTGCCAGTGACCCTGCTTGCCTGCTACGTAAGTTCAGGGAGATTTGTGACCTGCCCTCGAACCGCATTCTAGAGAGGGCACGGTTCTTTACAAGGAGACAGCTGCCGGAGGAACCTGCTGAATGTTTTATTGCCGATTTGCGTTATCTCGCCCAGCGGTGCCGTTTCGGTGACATGACAGACCAGCTCACTAGAGACATTTTAGTAACTGGCATGCATGACCAGAAGCTGCGATGTGAGCTTCTTAGGGATCCGGATCTAACGTTAGAAAAAGCCATGCATGCCTGCAGATTGTCTGAGGTCGTTGTATTGCCAGATGATCACCGGGACTTGGGAGATAAGTCTGTTCACCAGGCTGGATTTAGTAGAGCCCTGCCTCAGAGGGGAAACAATGCTTTTCTGCCGCGTGCCAACCCTGGTCCTGCTGATGTGCCCCCAAAAAGGTGCCCTAACTGTAACTACATGCACCACAGACGGTCGACGTGCCCTGCCTATGGCAAGGCTTGTAATTTTTGTAACAAACTGAATCATTTCGCTTCTGCCTGCCGCTTATTCCGTTCTCGTGGGAGACAGGTACAGGTTTCCAGACCCAGTCTAAACATGCTTAAACAATCTGATAGCTGTTCCAACCCACAGCCCGATGTTGCTGAATCCTATGATGCAGATCCAATTAATTCTCCCGAGGATTTGAATGTGTTTACCCTCCTCCAGGCACCTGGCCAACGTCTTGATCCCTCCGTGTCTGTGACTGTCAACAATGTAACCTTCCTTGCGAAGTTAGATACTGGGGCAAAGGTCAATGTTTTGTCAATAAATCTTTTCAACAAGATAAGGACTAATGAGGCCTTGGTCGCTGACAATGCTACTCTGCACGCCTATGGTGGAGAAATTCTCAGGCCTGTGGGGAGGGCCACTTTAACTTGCAGGCTACAGAAGGCCACGAGAAACTTGATTTTTTATGTTTTGAACTCTGACTGTGTTACCCTGCTGGGAAACCGTGTGTGCCAAGATCTTGGCCTGGTGTCCTTCGACCACACGGTCCACAAAGTGCAACTGTCATTTAACCCGATTGCAGAATACCAGGACCTGTTCAACGATGACCTGGGAAAGTTACCACTGACATACCATATTTCCATTGACCCAAATGTACAACCCGTGGTCCGCGCACCTCACAGGGTGTCCCACGCCATGAAAGACAGGGTCGAGGCGATGCTTAACAACATGGTCGACAAGGGGGTGCTAGAAGCGGTCAGCGAGCCCACCGATTGGGTCTCCACCATGGTTGCCACGATAAAGAAAGACAAGAATGAAATACGTGTGTGTATCAACCCCAAGGACTTAAACCTTGCCATCAGGCGACCACACTACCCCATGCGGTCTGTTGAGGACGTGGCGGCTCAGGTCGGGCAAGCCACCGTCTTTTCGGTCCTAGACGCTAAGAACTCGTTCTGGCAGATCCCGTTGGACAAAGCATCTTCCGACCTGACAACCTTCGCCACACCATTCGGCAGATTCAAATTCCTGCGAATGCCATTCGGCATCAATTCCGCTAGTGAGGTGTTCCAGCGAACGATGGAGCAGATATTCTCGGGCCTGCCATGTGCCATCATCGTGGATGACATCTTAGTCTATGGGAAGGACATTGCCGAACATGACCAGAACCTCCGCCGCGTCCTGGATCGGGCGCGAAAGGCCAACCTGAAGCTGAACCCAAAGAAGTGCCGGTTTCGTGTCTCAGAAGTCACGTATGTTGGACACGTTTTCACCTCTAACGGACTAAAACCCGACCCTTTGAAGGCAGCGGCCATCTCTGAGATGGCAGCCCCCACCGACGTGCCAGGTCTACAACGTTTCTTGGGCATGGTGAACTACCTTGGGAAGTTTGTACCAAATCTCAGTGAGCTGAGTGCTCCCCTGCGGCAGCTGACAAAAAAGGATATCGCCTGGGTCTGGCTCCCACAGCACCAGCAGGCGTTTGACTGTCTCAAGTCGAAACTGATTAACACTCCGACGTTGCGATTTTTTTATGCGAGTCGCCCCATCACCGTCACATGTGACGCTTCTAAGTTCGGCCAGGGCGCGGCATGCCTCCAATCTGTCGATGGATCGTTACATCCTGTCTCCTATGCCTCCCGCACCATGACGGACACCGAGCAGCGGTACGCTCAGATCGAGAAGGAGCTGCTTGCGGTGGTGTTTGCCTGCTCCAAGTTCAGAGACTTCCTGTTTGGCAGCAGATTTACAGTCGAAACCGACCACCAGCCACTGGTGACAATCCTGAACAAGCCAATTCATGCTGCCCCTGCCAGGCTGCAGCGTATGATGCTGCAGCTCCAGCGCTTTGATTTCGACATCGTCTACAAGAAAGGCACCGAGATGCACATCGCGGACACGTTATCGCGCGCCCCGCGGGCCTCCTGTGCTCGCCACCCCTACGAAACAGAGGACTTGCTCGTACTGGGCGTCAATTTTATTCCCACCAAGCAGCTGCAGCTTTTGGCCGAGCACACCGCTGCCGATCCAGTTTTGCAACGGCTTGCGTCTGTGATTAAATCAGGGTGGCCAACAAAGCGCTCCGCTGCACCGCCTGAAACACAGCCCTTCTTCCTGGTCCGTGACGAACTGGTGCTCCAGAATGGCGTTATCGTTAAGGGACATAAAGTGGTGGTCCCGTCCTCCCTGTTCGATTCTTACTACTGCGCAGCCCACAGCAGACACCCCGGGGTCGATGCAACACTCGCCCACGCTCAGTGCCAATTCCACTGGCCTGGAATGGCCAAATATATTCGAGACCGTGTTTCTGCCTGCTCCACGTGCAACAGTCTTGCTCCACATCAGCAGCGACAGCCCCTGCTGCAACAGCCCGCTCCTGCCTTGGCCTGGTCCTCGCTGGCTGCCGACATCTTCGAGTGGCGTGGTAACCACTACCTTGTCCTGGTCGACTCGTACTCAAACTGGTTCGAGGTGGATTTGCTGACATCCCTCACGTCGGGGATGGTGATCCGGAAGCTGCGGAAACACTTCTCCACGTTTGGGTCCCCTGTCAGGCTGCAGACTGACAATGGCAGGCAGTTTACCAGCCGTGAGTTCAAAAGTTTTGCTGACAAATGGAATTTTGTGCATTTCACCAGCAGCCCGGAGTACCCACAGAGCAACGGCCTTGCTGAATGGGCCGTCCGCAGCGCCAAGCTTCTGATGGAACAAGCGAGACTGTCTAACTCTGATTTGTATTTGGATCTCCTGAACCTCAGGAATGTTTCCAGAGATCCGGCCATGGGGTCCCCTGCTCAGCGTCTGATGTCCAGAACAACCAGATCTACCATCACGATTGCCCAGCGCCAGCTGAAACCTCGGGTGCTGGAGCCTGCCTCTGTGCAGAGGCGCATTCAAGAGAAACATGACAGCCAGCGGCGTTCCCACGATCGGTCGTGCAGACCACTCGATCCTCTGTTGCCTGGACAGGTTGTTCGATTGCAAACCGCCAGTGGTCACTCCCGTCTGGCTACTGTGGTTGGGGTGGCCGACTCACCTCGTTCGTATCTGGTCGACTATGAGGGAACCATCTACCGTAGAAGCCGACAACACCTGCTTGCGGTTAATGAGCCGAAGCCGCAGGCCCCGGGCCCCTATGCCCCGCCGCTCTCATACCAGCAGCCGGCTCCTGTCCCAGCCAGCGTTCCCTGCATGCCTCGGTCCCCATATCGAGCGCCCGGTTCCCCTCTGCGCGGGTCACCTATTGGCGGTCGCGGTTCTCCCTCTCCTGTTCCTCCAACCCCACCGCCCTTCCCTGGTTCCCCTGCTGTCTCGGGTCCCCCTGTTTTTTCTGCTCCTCCGGGGGAAGGGGGAGGCATCCGTACGCGCTCGGGCCGGATCAGCAAGCCACCTGTTCGTTATGGCGATTCTGTTTAATTCTGTTTAATTCTGTTGTAGTGACAACGGTCTGTTTCTTTAAATTTTCTAAGGGGAAGGATGTAGATGGTTTTGCATGCAACCAATAACATAGTTACCTCAGTACCCTTAACCCCGCCTAGTTAACATCAATCATAACGCCTTCCCCTTCCTGGATACGGTTCACTAGAAGAATGTAGCCAGTATTTGAGGATGTATGTAATACCTTGTGCTATCATTAAAATGTGTTGAACACTTTTAGAGTTTGTAAATTGCCTATTTACAGAAACTAAAAGAGGGGTTGAAATAGTGCCTTACCTTCACACCATCTCCACGAAGATCAAATCCAGATAGATTGGGTAAAGTTGCAGTAATGTTGCAGGGTGTGCAGCAGTTCACAATGTCAGAGGAAACCCGACCGTAACAGACCAGACTCTACTTTAAACGACAAAAACATTGAATTAAATGAGACTTTATCAAGAGAACAGCAATGGGGAAGACGTTTATTCCTTTAATCTCACAAATTATGAGTGTAAAGGGATGGTTATTATGAGAGTAAAGTTATGAGAGTAAAGGGATGGTTAATTACCCCAGAATTAACGGGAAAGGAAGCTCACAAAGGGATAGGAGAGCATGGCCAAGTGTAATAGGGATCGATGTGAAAGGTGAGATGCGTAAGGAATTAAAAGTATTGTATATGAATGCGCAAAGTATAAGAAGTAAAGTAGATGAGCTTGAGGCTCAGTTTGAGGTTGGTAGATATGACATTGTGGGGATTACTGAAACGTGGCTGCAGGAGGATCAGGCCTGGGAACTTAATATTCAGGGTTATACATCCTATAGAAAGGACAGGCAGGTGGGCAGAGGAGGGGGGGTAGCTCTGTTGGTGAGGGATGGAGTTCAGTCCTTTGTGAGGGAAGACATACGGACTGACGAGGTAGAGTCACTGTGGAGAAGATATTACAGCAGTGCTTTGGCAGGGTAGATTAGAGGGCTCGTCTAGGGAGGCTATTTGGGTGGAACTGAGAAGTGGGAATGGTGTAGCAACACTTTTAGGGGTGTATTATAGACCGCCAAATGGGGAGCGAGAATTGGAAGAGCTAATATGTAAGGAGATAGCAGATATTAGTAGTAAGCACAAGGTAGTGATTGTGGGAGATATCAATTTTCCGAAAATAGACTGGGAAACACATTCTGTAAATGGGTTGGATGGTTTGGAGTTTGTTAAATGTGTGCAGGATAGTTTTTTACAGCAATACATAGAGGTATCGACCAGAGAAGGGGCAGTGCTGGACCTCCTGTTAGGAAATGAGGATGGTCAGGTGACGGTGGTATGCGTTGGTGAGCACTTCGGGACCAGTGATCACAATACCATTAGTTTCAATATAATTATGGAAAGCGTAAGGATTTAAAAGGAGTGAATTGGGACATTTTGTTTGATGGGAAGGATGTAGAAGAGAAATGGAGGACATTTAAAGGGGAAATTGTAAGAGTACAGAATCTTTATGTCCCTGTTCGGTTGAAAGGAAATAATAAAAATCGGAAAGAGCCATGGTTTTCAAGGGAAATTGGACACTTGGTTCGAAAAAAGAGAGATATCTACAATAATTATAGGAGACATGGAGTAAATGAGGTGTTAGATGAGTATAAAGAATGTAAAAAGAATCTTAAGAAAGAAATAAGAAAAGCTAAAAGAAGATACGAGGTTGCTTTGGCAAGAAAGGTGAAAGTAAATCCAAAGGGTTTCTACAGCTATATTGATAGCAAAAGGATAACGAGAGATAAAATTGGACCATTAGAGAGCCAGAATGGACAGCTATCTGCAGAGCCAAAAGAGATGGGGGAGTTATTGAACAATTTATTTTCTTCGGTATTCACCAAGGAGAAGGATATTGAACTCTGTGAGATAAGGGAAAAAAGTAGAGTAGCTATGGAAACTATGAGATTCAAAGAGGAGGAAGTACTGACACTTTTGAAAAATATAAAAGTGGATAAGTCTCCAGGTCCTGACAGGATATTCCCTAGGACATTGAGGGAAATTAAAATATTTCAAATGTCATTAGAAACGGGAATAGTGCCGGAGGATTGGCGTACTGCGCATGTTGTTCCATTGTTTAAAAAGGGTTCAAAGAATAAACCTAGCAATTATAGACCAGTTAGTTTGACGTCAGTGGTGGGCAAATTAATGGAAAGGATACTTAGAGATAATATATATAAGCATCTGGATAAACAGGGTCTGATCAAGAACAGTCAACATGGATTTGTGCCTGGAAGGTCATGTTTGACAAACCTTCTTGAATTTTTTGAAGAGGTTACTAGGGAAATTGATGAGGGTAAAGCAGTGGATGTTGTCTATATGGATTTCAGTAAGGCTTTGACAAGGTTCCTCATGGAAGGTTGGTTAAGAAGGTTCAATCTTTGGGTGTTAATGGCGGAGTAGCAAGATGTATTCAACAGTGGCTGAATGGGAGATGCCAGAGAGTAATGGTGGATGGCTGTTTGTCAGGTTGGAAGCCAGTGACCAGTGGGGTGCCTCAGGGATCTGTGTTGGGTCCGCTGTTGTTTGTCATGTACATCAATGATCTAGATGATGGGGTGGAAAATTGGATAAGTAAGTATGCAGATGATACTAAGATAGGTGGTGCTGTGGATAATGAAGTAGATTTTCAAAGTCTACAGTGAGATTTGGGCCATTTGAAAAAGTGGGCTGAAAGATGGCAGATGGAGTTTAATGCTGATAAGTGTGAAGTGCTACATCTTGGCAGGACAAATCAAAATAGGACGTACATGGTAAATGGTAGGGAATTGAGGAATGCTGTGGAACAGAGGGATCTATGAATAACTGTGCATAGTTCCCTGAAGGTGGAATCGCATGTAGATAGGGTGGTAAAGAAAGCTTTTGGTGTGCTGGCCTTTATAAATCAGAGCATTGAATATAGGAGTAGGGAAGTAATGTTAACGTTGTACAAGGCATTGGTGAGACCAATTCTGGTGTACAATTTTGGTCGCCTAATTATAGGAAGGATGTCAACAAAATAGAGAGAGTACAGAGGAGATTTACTAGAATGTTGCCTGGGTTCCAGCACCTAAGTTACAGAGAAAGGTTGAACAAGTTAGGTCTTTATTCTTTGGAGCGCAGAAGGTCAAGGGGGGACTTGATTGAGGTCTTTAAAATTATGAAATGGATAGACAGAGTTGACGTGGATAAGCTTTTTCCATTGAGGGTAGGAAAGATTCAAACAAGAGGGCATGGCATGAGAATTAAGGGACAGAAGTTTAGGGGTAACATGAGGGGGAACTTCTTTACTCAGAGAGTGGTGGCTGTGTGGAATGATCTTCCAGCAGAAGTGGTGGAGGCAGGATCGATTTTAACATTTAAAAGTAAAGTGGATAGGTATATGGACGGGAAGGGAATGGAGGGGTATGGTCTGAGTGTAGGTAGATGGGACTAGGGGAAAATAAATGGTCGGCACGGACTGGAAGGGCCGAGAAGGCCTGTTTCCGTGCTGTAATTGTTATATGGTTGTTTATATAGTTATAAATGCTTGCGGATTGTGCAAAAATAACCAAAAAACTACAAAACAGAATGGAACAGAATCCTAGAAACATAGAAACATAGAAAATAGGTGCAGGAGTAGGTCATTCGGCCCTTCGAGCCAGCACCGCCATTCAATATGATCATGGCTGATCATCCAACTCGGTATCCTGTACCTGCTTTCTCTCCATACCCCCTGATCCCTTTAGCCACAAGGGCCACATCTAACTCCCTCTTAAATATAACCAATGAACTGGCCTCAACTAATTTCAGTGGCAGAGAATTCCACAGATTCACCACTCTCTGTGTGAAAATAAAATGTCCTCATCTCAGTCCTAAAAGACTCCCCCCTTATCCTTAAACTGTGACCCCTTGTTTTGGACTTCCCCAACATCGGGAACAATCTTCCTGCATCTAGCCTGTCCAACCCCTTAAGAATTTTGTAAGTTTCTATAACATTCCCCCCCCCCCAATCTTCTAAATTCCAGCGAGTACAAGCTGAGTCTATCCAGTCTTTCTTCATATGAAAGTCCTGCCATCCCAGGAATCAGTCTGACGAACCTTCTCTGTACTCCCTCTATGGCAAGAATGTCTTTCCTCAGATTAGGAGACCAAAACTATACGCAATACTCCAGGTGTGGTCTCACCAAGGCCCTGTACAACTGCAGTAGATCCTCCCTGCTCCAATACTAAAATCCTTTTGCTATGAATGCTAACATACCATTTGCTTTCTTCACTGCCTGCTGCACCTGCATGCCTACTTTCAATGACTGGTGTACCATGACACCCAGGTCTCGTTGCATCTCCCCTTTTCCTAATCGGCTGCCATTCAGATAATAGTCTACTTTCCTGTTCTTGCCACCAAAGTGGATAACCTCACATTTATCCACATTATACTGCATCTGCCATGCATTTGCCCACGCACCCAACCTATCCAAGTCACCTTGCAGCTTCCCAGCATCCTCCTCACACCTAACTCTATCCCCCAGCTTAGTGCCATCTGCAAACTTGGAGATGTTGCATTCAATTCCCTCATCCAAATCATTAATATATATTGTAAATAGCTGGGGTCCCAGCACTGAGCCTTGCGGTACCCCACTAGTCACTGCCTGCCATTCTGAAAAGGACCCGTTTACTCCTACTCTTTGCTTCCTGTCTGCCAGCCAGTTCTCTATCCACATCAATACTGAACCCCCAATACCGTGTGCTTTAAGTTTGCATACTAATCTCTTATGTGGGACCTTGTCGAAAGCCTTCTGAAAGTCCAGATATAACACATCCACAGGTTCTCCCTTATCCACTCTGCTAGTTACATCCTCGAAAAATTCTATGATTCATCAGACATGATTTACCTTTCATAAATCCATGCTGACTTTGTCCAATGATTTCACCACTCCAAATGTGCTGCCATCTCATCTTTAATAACTGACTCTAGCATTTTCCCCACTACCGATGTTAGACTAACTGGTCTGTAATTCCCCGTTTTCTCTCTTCCTCCCTTCTTAAAAAGTGGGGTTACATTAGCTACCCTCCAATCCTCAGGAACTACTCCAGAATCTAAAGAGTTTTGAAAAATTATCACTAATGCATCCACTATTTCTGGGGCTACTTCCTTAAGCACTCTGGGATGCAGCCTATCTGGCCCTGGGGATTTATCGGCCTTTAATCCATTCAATTTACCCAACACCACTTCCCGGCTAACCTGGATTTCACTCAGTTCCTCATCTCATATTACATATTACATCTTGAAAAGAAAAAAACAGTTATTTTAAAAAGACATCACACAACAGTAAATTGGTTCAGTAAAGTTAGTCCCTGGAGAGATAGGAGTTTACAGTCCGAATGGCCTCTGGGAAGAAACTCCTTCTCATCCTCTCCATTCTCACAGCATGGCAACGGAAGCGTTTGCCTGACCGTAGCAGCTGGAACAGTCTGTTGCTGGGGTGGAAGGGATCTCCCATGATCTTTGGATCGTTGGCTCTGGAGTTGCATCTTCTGATGTATAGCTCCTGCAGGGGGGAGAGTGTAGTTCCCATAGAGGATTTGGCTGAAAGCACTACTCTCTGCAGAGCCTTCTGCTATATTTAAGAGGGCGTTAGATGTGGCACTTGTGGCTAAAGGGATCAGGGGGTATGGAGAGAAGGCAGGTACGGGATACTGAGTTGGATGATCAGCCATGATCACATTGAATGGCGGTGCAGGCTCGAAGGGCCGAATGGCCTACTCCTGCACCTATTTTCTATGTTTCTATGTTTCTTGTCCTGGGCAGAGCAGTTCCCAAACCAAATCATGATGTTTCCGCACAAGATGCTTTCCACAGCCGCTGAGTAGAAGCATTGGAGGATCCTCAGAGACACTCTGAATTTCCTCAGTTGCCTGAGGTGTTAAAGGTGCTGCCTTGCCTTACTCACCAGTGCCGCAGCGTGTAATGTCCATGTCATATCCTCAGAGATGTAGACTCCCAGGTATTTGAAACAGCTCACCCTATCGACAGTATCCCCATTTATCCTCAATGGTGTGTACGTCCTCGTACCTTCTTAATGTGCCCTCCTAAAGTACACGATCAGCTCCTTAGTTTTTTTGATGTTCAAGAGGAGGCTGTTGTCCTGACACCAGAGTGCCAGATCAGCCACCTCCTCCCAGTAGGCCTTCTCATCGTTATCGGAGATCAGGCCCACCACCACAGTGTCATCAGCAAACTTGATTATAGAGTTGGAGCTGAACCTAGCCACACAGTCATGTGTGTACAGGGAGTACAGTAGGGGGCTGAGGACGCAACCCTGGGGGATCATGTGCTCAGGGCAAGGGACTTCAATGTATTTCCCCCCCATTTCGAATACCTGGGGCCTGGAGGTGAGAAAGTCCAGGACCCAGGCACACAGGCAGGTGCCAAGTCCCAATTCTATCAGCTTCTCGGCAAGTCTCGGGGACTATCGTGTTGAAGGCTGAACTGTAGTCTATGAACAGCATCCTCACCTAGCCCCCCCCTTCTGGCTGTCAAGATGAGAGAGAGCGGTGTGCAGAACCTGGGAGACTGCATCGTCTGTGGATCTGTTCGGACTGTATGCAAACTGTAGCGGGTCCATGTTGCGAGGGAGGAAGGCGCAGATGTGTTTCTTGACCAGCCTCTTGAAGCACTGTTTGTGTGCAGGGTTTGTTGCCCATGGCAAGAGTTACACCATTGGGCAACTCAGTCAGGGAGTTCACTGTTTGTGTGAAGTGTTGTCTTTGATATAGCTGGCATGTTGCTGTGCCAGTTTGATTATGAAAATAGTCAATTAATCTTCTACCCTTATATTATATATTAACACTACCAACATTAAGGATGTCTGGAGAATTGAAAATCCATCCGGACGAGAATATTCATTTTATTCACCAGTGCATAAAACATATTCAAGGATAGACTATTTCTTAGTAGATTCTAAACTTATTCCATTCACCTACAACTTGCAATATCATAACATTATAATTTTGGACCATGCTCCATTAACGTTTATGATTAAACTAAACGGAATGGACAAGAAACAGACACAATGGAGACTTAATCCTCAAATTTTAAATTAAAAGGTATGTTGTGAATATCTTGTACAACGGATTAATATGTTTTTCGAGGTCAATGACCATCCTGAAATGTCTGCCTCCCTTCTTTGGGAAACATTTAAAGCATTTATACGAGGGGCATTAATCTCCTCCAAGGCATTTCTTAATAAAGAGAATAGGGCTAAACAACAGACATTGGAAATAGAAATAAGGCAATTAGACATAGAAAATGCAGGAGCACCTTCATTGGCAAAACATAACAAAATTGCAGCACTGAAATATAAGTTAAATAAAATATACTCTGACCAAGTAATAACACTTTATCAACATACAAAACAATTACATTTTGAATTTGGTGATAAACCACAAAAACTATCAGCACATCAGCTTCGTAAATTGGACGGGAAAAAAATGATTTATACTCAACAGAAACTCCTGGAAACTTTAAACAAATCTACAATAATACTTATACCCAAAACTGATAAGGATCTGGAAGACCCGGCCTCTTACAGAGCAATAGCTTTCTTAAATACTGATCAGAAAATATTAACTAAAATCCTATCTCATAGATTGAGTTTAGTGATTAACAAATTAATACACCCCGACCAAACAGGTTTCATCCCAAAACGTTACTCATTTTACAATCTGGGACGATTATTTAATATTATATACTCAAATAGAATTGCTAATGCAGATCTAGCAATTATTTTGCTAGATGCTGAAAAAGCCTTTGATCAGGTAGAATGGTCATAGTTATTTTCGGTGATGGAAAAATTTCAATTGGGAGAGAAGTACTGTACATGGGTTAAACTTTTATATTCTAACCCAACAGCTAGAATACTAACAAACCAAGTGTTATCAACTAAATGTAATCTTTCTAGAGGTTGTAGACAAGGATGCCCGTTATCTCCATTATTATTCGCTCTAGCAATTGAACCACTCATAGAAAGTGTCCGAGCTCATCCAGAAATACATGGGTACAATACTAAAGACACAATGAATAAAATCGCTTTATATAATAATAATAATAATAATCATTACACATAAGTGCAACGAAATTTGGTTTGCAACTTTCATCCGATGTCATAACTTAATCGACAAATAAAATTTATGTTTACATTTTATGCAGATGATGTATTAATATATATTACAAAGCCAGAAACTAGTATTCCAAATTTATTATATCTAATAACTCAATTTGGTCAGTTTTCAGGATATAGAATTAATTGGAATAAAAGCGAAATCATGCCAATAACGGAACTCAATTTGCATACACTACAACAATCACCTTTTAAAATAGTTGAGGAAAGATTTAAATGTTTAGGTATTTATGTAACTTATGTATACTTCTTTATTTAAATCAAATTTCCCACCTTTACTGAATAAACTAAACAATAATATTCAATATTGGAAAACACTTCATATCTCAATGTTTGGTAGAATTAATGCTATAAAAATGATCTTTTTGGTTCGGCAGGGGAACCTAACTGAAACTTGGGATCAGATGAAAAGTTATACTCTATATTCCTTGATCTTATCTCCAATGATGTATTAATGGTAAATTATTCCATTCCTTAAGATTTTTTTTTCTCTCTCTCTTTTTTATTACTCTTAATATATTTTAAAAAACCAAAAAACTATTAGAGGCAGAATGATTCAATTGATAATATTAATAATGTATGATTGATGTACACAACATATTTCTACCATATTATGTGTTTGCCAATTTATTGTTGAATGTGAAAAAAAAAAACTGTGACGATAAACTGACCTTGAAACATTGGGCCTAGAATTATTTTTCGAGGCCCTGTCCATTCAGTGTTTGATATTTTGAGGTAAATGTAGAATCTTCTTGCCTGCTGCTGTTTCTCCCTCTACAGTTACTCTACTTGTTTCTGGTTGATGTGCCAAGGTCTTTGGAGATCTTCTAATGTCCCCATTTTTCTATGGTGTGTGATAGATGGGCTTTGTCATCTTGCTGTTCCAAGTACTGCTTGGGATAGAGGGTATCCTGACTGCACTTGTGAGTATCTGCTTATTTTTTTACTTCAGTAGTTCAACAATTTTCTTTTAGCCATGATTGCAATTTGGACAGGTTCATTTAGATGTAAAAGTTAATTTTTTCCCCCTTCAATAACCCTTTAGATCTATGTAATTCTCTAGCAGGGTTGCAGGCAATCAAGTTGTTAATGATATCTCTTGCATTCTCTTGCAGACACCTTTCACAGGTTATGTTTGAAGTTCGAATCTTGTCTCCATAAGCTGCTACATCAAATATGCGGGAAGGCAGGCAATTAGCACATGTTGTATTTGTTTTAAAGCTCTTACTTTATCTTCCGTGCTTCTTCCATTCTCATCCTCGCAGGCCGACAATTAACACAGGCCTCAATGGTTATTAAGTGCATGTTTGTTTACTTTCTGCAGCATAATCCATTCTCTTGGAAGAAATGCAGGCAGCTTTCAGAGGTAGTTTTAACACTCCAGAGGATGATCTTTGTTAAACTGTCAACAATGGGCACCAATTCTGGGGCTGCTGGGACCAATTTGTTGAGGCCATTTTTAGCAACCTAACAAAGGTACATACCACACACAGTATTTTGTTCACGTATGCGCATACATATTCACAGGGGCTATGAGAGAGTGGTGTAGGGGGTACATCGTACCCGGAGTCCAAAAGGGAGCTGGGAATTTCCTGAAATCTCAGAAAATGTTTGCATATATTTTGTGAAGACGAGCATTCACATTTTGTGTGAGCCGACATAGTTTTATATATCATAATACATAGAAATTGTGATCCATAATAAAGCGGGGAATTTTAACTGGCGGGTGTGTGGTCGGGGTAACCTGATTAAAAGAGGAAGAAGGGGAAGACCCATCACTACTAACCCTAGCTCTACATTTGTTATTTATCATTTTTATTTAGCAGTTCACATCATAACTTTATAAAGATAAATCAATTGTAACACAAAATTATCAGCAAGGTTAGCATCACCTTTATTCCCTGGAAACCTTGCTATTGTTTTGATGTAATGAGGAGGCAGCCATGATCCCAGAGTACTCGCTGCCTAGTGACCAGGAAATAAAGCGCGTGATTGAGGTTGGACGATTGACCTGGACGATGACACGTTGGCCTGGCTTGCCTCAACGGAGCTGCAGGTCTAAAAGACATACGACAGAAGAAGAAGAAGAGGTTGGACGCCAATTGACCAATGTCAAACGTGCTTTGATTGGACAATTACTACTCAGAAAATTGGAGGTTTTTCTCATATTTTAAAAATATGTGCAGATTTTGTTCTTGACGAGTTCCAGGTATGATGTATATAATATTTTTACTCAATGTTAAAAATTCAGGTAGTTCTGTGATTTGGGTCACATACTTAAATAAAAAAGCACCTCAGATCACAGCCTATTTGAGGAAATGAGAGATACTTGAGGGTCATGAGTGGGATTTTGTGGGAATCATTGAAGTTCTCTGTGACCTGCCACTCCTGGCGCTGGAGAAGCTGTTTAGGAACAACATTGATGGGATTTCTTCTAGACCCGGATCTCTTCCAGATGGTGTGAAGGGGAAGGTTTGAAACATCTGCTGGCTGATGTGGTCGCCAGCAGTTTGTGAGGAACTTTCCCACCGAAGACTTGAAGAAAATGCTACTGGGGCACATGATGACTCTGAGCCCGACGAATTTGACAAATTTCTCAAGCGTCGTGGATTCTCCCGTGCAGCCCCAAGAGCTATTGGACGTATACTTGTCCCATTGCACCCGTATACCCGTCCCATTGCACCCGTCCCATTGCACCTGTATACTTGCCCCATTGCATCAGTGTATCTGTCCGTTTCCTCAAGCACCTATTTCCTGATCACTCCAGAGGCACAGTGTGCAAAACCCAGAGACATCCCCCCCCCCCCCCCCAAATATCTATCCCCCTCACAGTCCCCACCCTGACCAACAGTGCCAGGTACAGGCAGAAACTCACTACTAAATAGAGACACAAATTCATACCAGTGCTTCCTGTTAAACTCCTTCAAGTAGGCCCAGTCCACAACTTTAGTGAATAAACCCTAACGAGGGGAAGGGGCAATGTAATCTTTAAACTAAAGTGGGCCCCAAGCTGAGACAGGCCAAGCCCAGTTAGAGAAAACAGTCGTTAATCTTTGCCAAACATTCATCCACACTGAAGCCCAAGAGAAGATTCTAAACAGGGGCCTTACCTTTGCACCAATTCCATAACCACATTCACATAGACCAAGTTATATACAAAACAACCAATGTCACGTTAGTGATTTGAAGTCTGCCGACATCCTCCTTCACACTGGACACCTAGAGAGGAAGAGATTCCAATTGAAATTCCAGGGTAGCAGAATAGTAAGATTAAATGAGAACTTACCTGTTCGAAGTTTGATCTTTATTTTATGAGGAGTTACGATGAGGGATTGGGTGAAGAAGACCCCGCCAGGCGCATGCTCGGCATACTTCAAAGCAGCGGCGTGAAAAACACAGAACCAATAGTCGAAGTAAGATAGTAAGGCTCACACAAGACTAGAACTACCAGATGATCTTTTAGATTATGAGGGTCGAGAGTGGAGGGCACGTAATCCCTCATCGTAACTCCTCATAAAATAAATTCAAACTTTGAACAGGTAAGTTCTCGTTTAATCTTACTATTTTACTTTGGAGTCACGTGAGTGACTACGTGAAGATTTTAAAGCTCTGTGATTTTCCTGCCGTAGATCATTCCATACGACACACTGCTTCAGTTTACACAGTAGTGAGTAAATAATATATATTGCTTGAAATTATGCAGTAAATATTTTAATATTTTAATAATAATAATACAAAGAAAAATAATAACCCCTCTATCCCAGGGGAAATAACAACAAATGACATGCAACAAAGCAAACAATTTTGAACAGAACCCAACACAGCATGTGCAACCCTGGCACTGTAACAACAGGTTTATCATAAATCTAGGAAAGTTTCTTCTTTAGACCATCCTGCGATCTCCAGAATTTGGTCGAGCGGCACGTCCTGCACCTTCGCCGTGGACATTGATACCGCCCTTGTGGAGTGAGATTTAACACATCAGTGTCTACTCCAGTTAATCCAGAACCTGTTTATCCATCTAGAATAGTTTGTACTGTCACTTTTTATATGTTTCTTGTGGGTAATGAACATTGGTGTCTCACAATCTCGGAGACTCTTAATTCAATATATATTAAGTCAGATGCTTAACCACACACAATGTTTAATTGGCAGAGTATGTCTTAAAAATTACATTGGTTCCAGCCTTTTTTGGCTTGTTTTGCTTGCTTAGATCATTGACATAAAACGTTATTTTATCTACAGACAACTGCATACAATCTAACCACAACATTTGTAACGTTTGTACTAATTGTGCTGATATTAATGGCATGAACATAACCATTTTAAATATTAACTTCTGAAAAGACAGTGACGTAATTGGAGTCCATTGCCGAAGCAATGTGAGAACTATACTGACATCCCAGATTTCTGTATATCTGGGTTTGGTAGGATTTTATTAAAATCCCTCTCATAAATCGGGATATTAATGGATGAGACCCGATAAATTGTCATTCTGAAATTGTCCTAAATAGGAGGACAAAACACTCCGAGCTCCATTCATGGTACTATAACTCAGGTGCAACATAGCAAGGAACTCCAATACATCTGATATGTTTGCAGTATGATAAAATATATCTGACTGTATACAAAAGATTTCCCATTCCTTATATGAAACATATATTGTTTCTTAGTGCTATCTCTCCAAACTGCAGTTATGACATCCATGGTTCTATCCGACATTCCATCAGAACCTGCAGATTAACAATTAATATGGTCATGTAATGGATGACTTCTGCTGTTACTGGATCTACCAACAATTACTGCACCTGGGATTTGTCATGAATCATCATTCTGAGCACCAAAGGGAACAATGGCTGTGTAGTAATGGTCTCTAGATAATGGACGTATCAGATATTTAACTGGTAAGAATAGATACTACCTTGATCTTAGCCAAAAGGCCGAGAAGCAATACCAGTTTGGAACCACCAAATGCCTGCGGCGGAGACTTGCTCTATTTTGGTGACACATTGCCTAATCAAGCAAAATGGGGAAAACATAAAAGACTATACTTCCCCAATGGAGCGAGAATGCATCCACCGCTAATGCTCCCGGGTCTGGCTTCCACGAAACGCATTTAGACCACTGGAGATTTAATCCAGACACAACAGATCAATATTTGGTACTCGTACTGTTTGACAATCTATTTGAAACTTTTTGAATTTTAACATTTATTCTGTATTGTTATTGAACTTTCGTGATCTGTTGTCTTACCACAATATTGTCTTCTCCCACAGTTGTGGTATTGTCTACTCATAATTGAACATATAAGTTATTTATTGTAGAACAAACAGCTATCAATGCATAAAAAACACCCCCAATAACTCCAAATCATTCATACCATGTGTTTGGAGAATTAAATCATCTTGGACAGTCCATCGACCACCACAATTGGTGTCGCTGTCCATGGCTTCCCATCCGAGAGCACTCCCAACAGTCTGTAATAACACTGAAGACTGCTGAACAAGCACATTTTTACTTCTAGTAACTTGTGCAACATTGAGAATCCATCATTGCAATTCAGCTCAACCTTTTTAGTTGGTAACTGCATGGACCTAATCAATGACCTTCACACTTTTTACGCTTATACTCTGGTCTTTGCAGACTTTGATCCTGCAGAGGTCCCAATTCGACAGCAGGAATGCTGCTATCACTTTACCAGTAACCGTAGCTACTTCTTGGAAGATGGGATAATGTTTTTTACCAAGACAAATACAGGCATTTGTAACATCCCCAACCTTAATTGTTGGTAAAGTTACTGACATATCAACTGTATTAAAACAAACCCCAAATAATCAATTGTTTGGGATGCCTGTAACTTACAAGGATGTACAGAACCTTAGCCTTTCAATAGGCTTATGGTTGCTGAACCCAGTTCTTCAGCTGTCTCCCATTTACAATTAACATATCCTCTAGATAAGTCATTACAATGTGATTCTGTCATTAACACCAGTGCTGGTTCCAATAATTGTGGAGCAATCTGAGGGCTGAATTTAACCCATTAGGTAATTCCTTCAGCTGACCCATCCAATGAATTGAAGTACCTGAGTAATAAGGCATCTTTTTTAGGTCTACAAATAGCCATATAGCAGCCTTGTGATAACAACTTCATTACAGTGTTGAAGTGTACTTTTTTAAATGCCTATACTGAACTATAAATTTAAGTTTGTGAGTCCCAGAATGACTCTGCATCCCCCATACTTGTGTCTGGGATATATTATCTCTACCTGATGAGTTCCTGGTACATTCAAACACCAAGCCGATCAGATTTAATGCAGAATTACAAAACAATTGTAATCTTACAACCAACCAGAGGTTATTTCCCAGAAATTCCACGTGTGATGGAATGACGTTTCTGTACTTCCGTAAATGAACCAGAAGATCCCTTCTCTTAATATAGGGATTCGTATTCAACCTGTTTGTTTTCTCAAAGCAGGGATGAGAAGTTTTATAAGAAAAGTATCCTTAATTGTTTGGGCAGTTTTTCATCAATCATAAATCTGGTTATAGCTTGCCCACATAATCCTGCATTTTTTGGGTATAATGTTAGCCAAATGGCAATTTGCACCATACAATTGGGTTTGAATATGCATTGCAGAGTAACGCAAGCATGTCTTAAAAGTATTGGACATTATCGACCCATGTATGTCTTCCCCAAATACAATGATGCCAACTGAATATCAGCTAGAGGACATACTGGAACACATTTCCTGTCCTCACATCATTACACTCATGGGTGCCCAATTACTGAGTTACTGTTGGTACCCTGAGCGAGGCACAATAGACGGGTGTTTTATATATTTTTTACTGTTTCAGTCATAACAGTTTCTTGGAGTTGGTGAGAAACCAAATAATGTTGGCTGCCAGGTTCATCCATAGCCTCACCAGTCCATACCGACATAGCAAAACTTGGTGCTACATCGGGAACACCCGGAGCATTTCTATTGTGCTCTGGTGTATACACATAAGTAGGGACACCAGCTTCAGGGTCAGTTTCATCCTGCCCTGGTACTCCCGAGTCTTGCTCTAGGGAGACTTCATCCAGACCTATGCAAGGCACTGGTGAACAAGATTCTCATTCTTCATTGGCACCATACTCAGTGTATGGAAACTCCTACGGAGCCTGCCTTAGAATCTCATGGGTCTTTAGAACCCTTGACTGATTAGAGTTTGGAGCATTTTATCTTGCTCTAGGGACCTCATCCAGACCTAACCAAGGTACTGGAGAATCCGAATCCCATTTTCATAGGCACCATACTCAGTGTATGGACACTCCTTTGGAGCTTGCCTTACAGGAAGACATACATGGGTCTTAGAACCCTTGACTAAGTCAAGTGTGGAGCAATTTCTCTATTTCCAGCCTTCCCCACATTCTTGTCATCCCTTGGAGGAGAGTTACTTTCTTTACTGTTTTGTATTTGTGCATAAACCATATATGTTTAAAATTGTAATTCTGACAGGCACATTCTGCTTGCAGAATATTTGTATTAACCTCAGTATCACACAGGGTTATGTACATTTCCATAAAGAAAACTGCATCTGGTAACATATGCTCAGAGCAGACTTTATTTTACAAATTGTGGGTATTTGGAGCTGGCATTCAGCTCAGCCGTTATCTCCAAACCTGATCTAAATAGCGGTAAATAGCAGGAGCCGGCTTTTAAAGCAGCCTTATCTCCCGATCCGATCTAAATCGGAAACTGCGGTTTCAGCGCATTCCATTCAATTACCGCAGTTTAAAAATACTTAGACTCTAGCTGGCTCCGTATTTCAAGCCAGATTTACAGAGTTTTAATTTTTTTTCCAAAATACATGAACACTCTAGCTGGCTCTGCAGACTTACAGAGTTTAATAACACTCGCAAGAAAGTTCAACAGTAACTTACCTGCGGGTTAAACTTACCGCTGGTGGGGGCTGCGCTCTCCACCCTGTCGGTGCCACATGTGTCGACATAATGCCAAGCATGCGCCTGACGGGGTCTTCTTCACGTAGTCACTCACGTGACTTCGAAGTAAAATACATTGACTACTGTAATTCATTGGCACAGCAACATGCCAGCTTTGTTGAAGGGTGGCACAGCAGTAGAGTTGTTGCCTACAGCGCCAGAGACACAGGTTCTGTACGGAGTTTGCACATTCTCCCAGTGACCAAGTGGGTTTTCTCAGAGATCTCCACTTTCCTCCCACTATCCAAAGATGTGCAGGTTTGTAGGTTAATTGACTTGGTATAAGTATAACTTTGTCGCTAATGTGTGTAGGATAGTGTTAATGTGCGGGGATCGCTGGTTAGTGCAGACTCGGTGGGCCAAAGGGCCTGTTTCTGCGCTGTGTCTCTAAATGTGCAACTTACCATGTCACATGAAGTGTTCTCCCCGACACTGCACCTGATACCGTGCCCTTTACCATGGACATTGAAACCCTGTGCACAAACAGAAACAGATAGGAGCATACAGGCAGTTTAAATATCTGGAGAAACACACCATAACAAACCAGATACCACTTTAACCGACAAATAAATACTTTAATTAAATGAGACGTACAAATAAAGGAACAGTAGTGAAGTTTGGCCCAGTTTATGCAAAATTTGGCAGAAGGGCGAAGATAGTCTAACCCTGGCAGACTCTTCCAGCATCAGAGGACCCAGTCTTTGGAGACCCTGGGCGGAAACTAACACTAATTGGTCACCCCTTTAGAAAGGTGCAGAGAGGAGAGGAAATGGATTCTGGCAACAGACACAAACACACTAAACCAAATATAGATTTAGACCAATTCCAAACAAAGCTACAGTTGGGTGAATAGAAGGGGCAAGATTACTTAATTGTAATGAGTTAAAAACAAGTGTTATCAACATTAAACTACTTTCCCTGCAACAGGAGGCAACTAGGACTACTTTAACCAGGGGATGTAACCTGGTCTAAAACAAAGTGCTGGAGCTACTCTGTGGGTCAGGCACTATCTGCCTGCCTGCAAAGGGAATGGTCAGATGTTTCAGGTTGGGATCCTTCTTCAGACTGATGGAGTAGGGTAGAGAAAGTGGAAATGAAACTAACACTAATTGGTCACCTTCACAAAAGAGAGGAGAGGAAATGGATTCTGGCAACAAACACACTCAAACCAAATGTAGATTAAGACCAATTCAAAAATTACAATAGGGTGAATGACAGGATTGCCAATTTGTAATGAGCTTCAAGTGTCATGAACATTAAACTACTTTCCCTGCAACAGTAGCCAACTAGGATTACTTTAACCAGGGAATGTAATCTGGTCGAAATCAAAGTGCTGGAGGTACTTGGCAGATCAGGCACCATCTACCCGACCACAAAGGGAATGGACAGATGCTGTCGTTTCCTGTTGGGACCCTTTCAGGCTGATGGAGTCGGGCAGAGAAAGTGGGAAAGAGGTGGGAGCAGGACAAAGCCTGTTATGTGATTAGTGGATACAGGGGAGAGGGTGATGGGTTGTGACATTGGCTAGGGATGACAAGGAGACAAAAGGTGCAACAGATGAGAAGAGTGAAACGTAAAGCTGGAGGGAGGGATACAGGTGGAAGGGGATAGAATGAAATACGAGACTTGTTTGGGAGGTGAGTATACAGAGGGAAGGAGCAGAGTGACCAAAGTGTTGAGGGAAGTGTTCACAGCAGGGTGGGGGTGCAGGGAAAGAGGGGGTTCCCATCACCAGGGTGGGGGGAGGGGGGTGCAGGGAAAGAGGGGGATCCCATCACCAGGGTGGGGAGTGCAGGGAAAGAGGGGGTTCCCATCACCAGGGTGGGGGGTGCAGGGAAAGAGGGGGTTCCCATCACCAGGGTGGGGGGAGGGGGGTGCAGGGAAAGAGGGGGTTCCCATCACCAGTATGCCGATTTCCCACCTCCATGCCACATTTCCCTTTTATCCCCTCCCATGTCCCATTCATCCATAAACCTCCCTCTGGCTTCATCTCCCACATCTCTACCCTGCTTATCCAACATGTTTTATCACTTTCACCTCTGGTCTTTGTTACTTATTCCATCCATCTGCCAATCACCCATCCCCACATGCTAGGTTTTGTCCCACCCCCACTTGCCATCTTTCTCCCCCCTACTCCAGTCTGTAGGTTTCCAACCCAAAATGCCATCTGTCTATTTCCCCCACAGATGCTGCCTGACCCTCAGAGTTCCTCCAGCAATTCTGCTCAACATTCCAGCACCCTGAAATACAAGGAACGTGACCACAAAGCAATTAGGAAAATACATTGTTAATCTTTCTCAAAGATTTATCCCAATTGAAACCACGAGAGGGTCTAAACAAGGGCCTTATCTTTATATAATCTCCACAAAGACTAGATTAGATAGACTTGGTTATCGCAAAAAAAAACACATCACTTTAATGATTGAAATCTCCTGACATCCTTGATCACACCCTCTATCTCAAGCAGTACTTGGAACAGCAAGTTGACAAAGCCTATCTATCACAAACCATAGAAAACTGGGGACATTAGAAGATCTACAAAGACCGTGGCACATCAACAAGAAACAAGTAGAATAACTGTAGAGAGAAACATTGAAACAGCAGCAGGCGAGAAGATTCTACATTCATCCCAAAATAACAAACACTGGATGGACAGGGCCTGGAAAAATAATGCTAGGCCCAATGTTTCAAGGTCAGTTTATCCTTACATGTACCAATTAAGGTACAGTGAAATTCAAATGTATCTGCAGCAGTGAATCCTACAGGGTAGAAGAATACATTAATTATTTTCATAATCAAACTGGCACAGCAACATGCCAGCTATATCACAGACACCACTTCACACAAACAGTGAACTCCCTGAATGAGCTGCTCAATGCTGTAAGTCTTTACTATGGGCATCAAACATGACCCGCTGAATTACTCCAGCACTTTGTGCCTTTTTTTGAAAACCAGCGCCTGCAGTTCCTTGATTTTCATCCCAAATCGTCCCTGGTTTCAGGGCTTTTACCAAATTTGGCATCTGGGCAATAGGTGCTTTATGGGGAAAGGTAAAGGGTCGATGAGCAATAAAGGACCATTTTGCAGTAAAGAGCACAATATCTAATTTGTAGACAGCACTCCCAATGTGCAGTAAATTCACATAACAGGTTGCTCCAATTTGTGGTCAACACTCCCACCGTGTGGTGATGTGCCACACTGCAGGCCCGTCCAATTTGTGGTCAACACTCCCATCGTGCGGTTTAAGACAGAACTGCAGATGCTGGAAAAATCGAAGGTAGACAAAAATGCTGGAGTAACTCAAGTCAAGTCACATTTATTTATATAGCACATTTAAAAAACAACTCTCGTTGGTCAAAGTGCTTTACATTTGTTATAATAGTATAAAAAAGAACTACATACATATACACATATAGCCCTCGCTCAGAGGATATCAAGAAAGGCTTGGGAGTACAGATAAGTTTTCAGTCTCAGCGGGACAGGCAACATTTATGGAGAGAAGGAATAGGCGATGTAATGGGGCGAGACCCTTCTTTCGACTGATGTCGAGGTGCGGGGTGGGAAAAAGAATGGAAGAGGCAGAGACATTCGGCTGTGGGAGAGCTGGGAACGGGAGGGGAAGGAGGGAGAAAGCAAGGACTACCTGAAATTGGAGAATGGGAAGATGTGGCCAATGGTGGGATCCCGTTGGAGGTGGCGAAAATGTTGGAAGATTATCTGTTGAATGTGACGACTGGTAGGGTGGAAGGTGAGGACATGGGGGACACTGTCCTTGTTACGAGTAGGGGGTGGGGAGTAAGAGCAGAGCTGCGGGATATAGAGGAGACCCTGATTAGAGCCTCATCTATAGTAGAAGAGGGGAACCTCCATTCCCTAAAGAATTAGGACATCTCCGATGCCCTGGTTTGGAACACTTCGTCCTGGGCACAGAGGTGGCCAGTGTAGTCCAGTAAGCCATGGGCGTCAGTGGGTTTGTAGTAGATGTTGGTCAGTAGTCTGTTACCTGTGATAGACAATAAATGCCAGAGTAGGCCTTTCGGCTCTTCGAACCAGCACTGCCATTCAATGTGATCACGGCTGATCATCCCCAATCAGTACCCCGTTCCTGCCTTCTCCCCATATCCCCTTATTCCGCTATTTTTAAGAGCCCTATCTAGTTCTCTCTTGAAAGCATCCAGAGAAACGGCCTCCACCGCCCTCTGAGGCGGAGAATTGCACAGACTCACAACTCTCTGTGAGAAAAAGTGTTTCCTCGTCTCCGTTCTAAATGGCTTACCCCTTATTCTAAAACTATGGCCCCTGGTTCTGGACTCCCCCGACATGGGGAACATGTTTCCTGCCTCTAGCATGTCCAAACACCTTAACAATCTTATATGTTTCAATAAGATCCCATCTCATCCTTCTAAACTCCAGAGTGTACAAGCCCAGCTGCTCCATTCTCTCAGCATATGACAGTCCCGCCATCCCGGGAATTAACATTGTACACCTACGCTGGGCTCCTTCAATAGCAAGAATGTCCTTCCTCAAATTAGGGGACCAAAACTGCACACAATACTCCAGGTGTGGTCTCACTTAGGCTCTGTACAACTGCAGAAGGACCTCTTTGCTCCTATACTCGACTCCTCTTGCTATAAAGGCCAACATGCCATTTGCTTTCTTCACTGCCTGCTGTACCCACATGCTTAATTTCATAGACTGATGCACAAGGACTCCCAGATCCCGTTGTACTTCCTTTTCCCAACTTGACGCCATTTAGATAATAATCTGCCTTCCTGTTTTTTATACCAAAATGGATAACCTCACATTTATCCACATTAAACGTCATCTGCCATGCATCTGCCCACTCCCCCAACCCGTCCAAGTCACCCTGCATTCTCATAGCATCCTCCTCACAGTTCACACTGCCACCCAGCTTTGTGTCATCTGCAAATTTGCTAACGTTACTTTGAATCCCTTCATCCAAATCATTGATGCATATTGTAAATAGCTGCGGTCCCAGCACCAAGCCTTGCGGTACCCCACTAGACACTGCCTGCCATTCTGAAAGGGAGCCGTTAATCCCTACTCTTTGTTTCCTGTCTGTCAACTAATTTTCTATCCGTGTCAGCACTCTACCCCCAATACTATGTGCCCTAATTTTGCCCACTAATCTCCTATGTGGGACCTTATCAAATGCTTTCTGAAAGTCCAGGTGCACTACATCCACTGGCTCTCCCTTGTCCATTTCCCTAGTTACATCCTCAAAAAATTCCAGAAGATTAGTCATGCATGATTTTGCCTTCGGACCTGATTCGGACCGATCCTGTTACTGCTATCCAAATGTGCGGCTATTTCATCTTTTATAATTGACTCCAGCATCTTCCCCACCACCGATGTCAGGCTAACTGGTCTATAATTCTGTTTTCTCTCTCCTGCCTTTCTTAAAAAGTAGGATACCATTAGCTACCCTCCAATCCACAGGAACTGATCCTGAGTATAGAACATGGAAAATTATCACCAATGCATCCACGATTTCTAGAGCTACTTCCTTAAGTACCCTGGGATGCAGACCATAAGGCCCTGGGGATTTATCAGCCATCACTCTATCCAACACCATTTCCTGCCTAATGTAGATTTCCTTCAGTTCCTCCGTCACCCAGATCCTCTGGCCATTACTATATCAGGAAGTTTGTTTGTGTCCTCCTTAGTGAAGACAGATCCAAAGTACTTGTTCAACTCATCTGCCATTTCCTTGCTCCCCATAATAAATTCACCTTTTTCGGAAATCAAGGGTCCAACTTTGGTCTTAACTAACTTTTTCCTCTTCACATACCTAAAGAAGCTTTTACTATCCTGCTTTATATTCTTGGCTAGCTTACCTTCGTACCTCATCTTTTCTCCCGTCTTTTTGGTTATCTTCTGTTCTTTAAACATTACCCAATCCTCTTGCTTTCCACTCATCTTTGCTACGATATACTTCTTCGCTTTAATTTTTATACTGTCCCTGATGTCCCTTGTCAGCCATGGTCGCCCCTTTCTCCCCTTGGAATCTTTCTTCCTCCTAGGAATGAACTGATCCTGCACCTTCTGTATTATTCCCAGAAATACCTGCCATTTTTGTTCCACTGTCATCCCTGCTAGTGTATCTTTCCAGTCACCTTTGGCCAGCTCCTACCTCATGGCCCCATAGTCCCCTTTATTCAACTGCAACACTGTGACCCTCGATCTATCCTTCTCCCTCTCCAATTGTAGATTAAACCTGACCATGTTATTCTGAGCAGGTATTAAATAAACACTTTGATGATTGCAGTTCTTTGTCACAGAACTCCTCAGTGAGATTTTTTACCTTCATTTGAGTTCCACTTATATATGATTCTGTGTTTCAAAAGCAGTCATCGAGGCCACATCCACTGGACATGCGAATGGGGGTACAGCCACATCTGCAGGCTGGACAGGTATACAATTATAAAAATGAAATTGTGAGCTTAGATTTGACTTTAATTATTTGTCATTCACACCCTTATAAGATTATTAAATTAATCCTCTTTCCATTCGTAATATTTATGTGTTTTAAAAATCGTCCATGATCTGATATAAAACATTTCACCAGTTTAGTTTTGCAGCTGTTGAGGGTCTGTATTATTTTTACATTTAAATCTATCCTTTTGTTTTTGGAGACAGTCAATGACATCACTTACACAGACCTCCATCCTGCTGGATCAATGTTATCTTTATTAGCTTCAGATTATGTTGATTACAGTCTTCCTCCATGAGACACACCAGCATCTGCAGCAAGAGGGGTTACAGCATGGACCTGGGGCATAATTGATGTTCTCTTTGATGTAGATGTCATGTGTATGTTTGTTAAAGTTAATAGTTTGCACTTTGGTTTTTGTTTGAAGTTCTCACATTGTTAAGGTTAATTAAAATTTTACGTTAAAGTATTTTTTCAAAATATATTTGCTTATCACAATTCGTTACCTTTAATGCACAATGGACATTCTTGTTTTTTCAAACTAGAATTGATGTCTGAAATCCATTATTTTTATATTAATCCAACATGTCATCACTTAAATGTCATATTTAATTGATCATATATTTAGATAATTGAAACACGCACCAAATCAAGGAAGGAATGCAATGTATTCCCATTTTAACTTCTCACAATTATTTTTATGAGTGAAAACAGACACAAGCTCTGCATTTTAAATGAATATTTATTGTACCTCTCGATTAATATGAAAAAAAACTAGCACTCTGAATGTAAAACAAAATATTTATACTTCTCGTTAAATGTCACTGAAACAAGTACACTGAATTTAAACAAATTAACTTATAGATTAAGATAAATTCAATAAGATCCCTTCAGCTGGAATTAAACAAAATCTGCAGGATTTTAATTGTCCTGAAAAATATATGTTCTTGTCTGCAGTGGGCTCTCCTCCTGAGTGGTGGGCCTCACTTTGTGCTGTGTGATGTTCGCTGTTGTTCCTCAAATAACTTTGTTCTGCCATGGCAAAATTGTACAAGGTATTGGTGAGGCCAATTCTGGAATATGGTGTACAATTCTGGTTACCAAATTATAGGAAAGATGTCAACAAAATAGAGAGAGTACAGAGGATAGGTATATGGACAGGAAAGGAATGGAGGGTTGTGGTCTGAGTGCAGGTAGATGAGACTAGGTGAGAGGAAGTGGTCGGCATGGACTAGAAGGGCCGAGATGGCCTGTTTCCGTGCTGTCATTGTTGTATGGTTATATGTGATCGTTGATAGTAAGGTGGTGAATGATGCCTACATGGAATTTAGTAAGGCATGACGGGCTGCTGCAGATTAAGAAGCACAAGACTTGTTCGTATGGATTTAGAACTGGCTTACAGATGAAGAAAGAGGGTTGTGGTGGAAGGACAATATTCAGTCTGGAGGTCTGTGGACAGTGGAATTCTGCAGGGATCTGTGCTGGGACTTCTACTGTTTGTGATTTATATAAATGACGTGTGTGAATGTAGAGGGGTTGGTTAGTAAGTTTGAGATGACACTGTAGAGCTAATGGGACTTGATGTTTCAATCCCTAAATAAGTCGGTACTCTTGCTATTTGCAGTAAGATTGGAGTGGTGAAGGTAGGTCGGGTAGGTACGTCATCGGGGTCATCAGGTGGGCACCCTCCTTCTTTGACGTTTCATTGATAAACCCACAACATCTCCAGAGGGCTCAACGGCGATACCTGGCGTCCCAGTTACGCCCCCCTCAATTCCATACCCTCCTGTATTCATCTTGCAGCCCAATTGTTGTCTCTCCTTTTGATCCAAATCCAATTGCTGCTTTTTTCTGCAGAATTTGATAATGATTTGATTGCTTGTTCGAGGGAGCGACCCCTCACCCCCCATTTTCTTTAATAGCCTGGTCATAGATGTAGCAACAAATCCCCTGCATCCCACATCGACAGGAAAAATCTTGGTCTTCCAGCCATTCTGGGAAGGCTCAGTTGCCAGTTCAGAGTACTTGGTCTTTTTCCTCTCATAAGCTTCTACAACAGCATCTTCCCATGGAACTGTCAATTCCACAACGTATGCCAACTTGGCTGTTGTGGACCACAGGACTATGTCTGGCCGGAGTGTTGTAGCCACCATGTCTGGGGGAAACGCAAGCCTTTTTTCTAAGTCCACTTCCATTTTCCAATCCTGAGCAGGCTGCAGAATGCTTGCATCCATTGATGTTATCTGGTGCTCTGGAGGTTGGCCTGCTGGTCCAAATGTTGTGAAGTGGACATTTCCTGCTGATGTTGGTGGGGAAGCATTTGTGATTGTTCGCCTCTGTTCCAGGATTAATGACAGCTGTTTGAGAACTTGGTTATGCCGTCAAGTGTAACGCCCTTGGCCGAGGCTCATAGAACATCCTGTTAAAATGTGCCTTAGTGATGCAGGTGCTTGGCAAAGGGAGCAAGCGGGGTCTTCTCTGAACCATTGCTTCAGGTTCTGGGGTGATGGTAGAACATCATAAGTGACTCTGATGACAAAATTTAGCCGAGATCCTTCCATTTGCCAGATGTCACGCCAGCTGAGTTTGGTGTGACATCTGGTGTTGGTCTTGACCAACCACATCCCGGAAATGAAGAGTAGACTTAGCACTCTGAACGGCTACAGATGGGGCCCACTTCCTCCCCGTTGCCACACGGGGAGCCGCTGTTCGAATAACAGTATCTTCAGATTCAGTGAGGGTCATGACCAACCTTGCTTTAATGCATTTGAACTCTTCCACAAGTCCTGCAATGGGTAATTCCAATTTGCCACTCCCATACAGTCCGACAGCACTTAAGCATCGTGGAAGTCCAAGCCACTGTTTCACATGTGTGATGATCATTCTTTCCAGCTTTTCCACTTTGTTAATGGGGATTTCATACATATTTAAAGGCCACATGATTCTTGGTAGTATGCCAAATTGGAAGCACCACAGCTTGAGTTTTCCTGGTAGCAAGGTCTTGTTGATGCGAGCTATGTGCGTGATGGTATCCTTTTTCAGTTGTTCAAACTGCTCAGTGTCCTTGAGCTTTGCATCGTACCATCGGCCCAAACTCTTCACTGGTATTTCTGAAACAGTTGGAACAGGTATTCCGTTAATATGAAATCATTGGTCCTTGACTTGACCTTTGACAATGGAGATGCTTCTACACTTGCTGAGTTTAATCTTCATCCTTGCCCATGTGATGTTTTGATGAAGTTTTTCCAGAAGTCTCTTGGTGCAGGGGATAGTTGTTGTTGGTGTTGTTATATCGTCCATATAGGCTCATATAGGTGGCAATCGCTGTCCACACTGTAGCCGTTTTCCTCCCACAACCCATTTTGATGCTCTGATAATGAGCACCATTGCCATAGTGAAGGTCAATGGGGAGATGGTGCACCCTGCCATGATGCCTACTTCCAGTGGTTGCCACGCTGTGGTAAAGTCTGATTTTGTGAGATCCTGGAATTAGTTTTTTACCAGATTTGTTATTAATGCCGGCACCTGAAAGAATTCTAAAACAGTCCACAGTAGCGACTGAGGAACTGATCCATTGGCGTTGGCCAGATCGAAGAACAAGACATGCAGATTATTTTGTTCTTTCTTAGCAGTCTGGATTTGATGCCACATGATGTAGGTATGTTGCAAAACTTACCTTTAGCGGCGCTGCAGTTCTGCCGCTCCCCGTGTGCGCGACTTTGGCGCCTTTCAGAGGGGGGCGGGCTTAAAGTGCCGTTTTTCGACAGACTGGGATAATCGATGAATGTCGGGCGATTTTGTTGCGGAAGAAAAATCGCTCCGACATTTCATCAATGAAGGTATTTTTAAATTACTCTAAATTATTTGTTAACTAGAGTAATTTAAAAATCACCTTCAAAAGCCGTGAGCGCAGACAACCGGAAGGATTTTCTGAAGGGGAGAAAAAAAGGTAAATAGTTTATTTTTATATTAAAAGTTGGTTTTTCGGGAGGCTTTAATAATATTTTTATGTTGTGAAATGGGGTCCCAAAAAATGTATGAACAAACAGTATTTTTCATACCGACTTCACCGCTAACCGCAACGTTCCAATCCACCGCATTCCACTAAAACCCACTCGCTAGTTGATTTAAATGGCCATTAATTTACAGGAATCAAACACTAAATTCCTTCCATTTGGCCCAGAAATTCATGAAAATGAGATTTAAAAATTATGTTATATTGTGGATTATTGTGTGAATGTTATTTGGACACTTAGGCAATTTAAAAAAAGTTTATCTTTTCTTAAGAAATGGATAGATGTTTAGATCTACTCATTGAATTTTATAATTAGCTACAATTAGATAACAACTAATTATATGCTTTAATTTCAGGTCATCCAAGTAAGATTGTTTCATATTTGTTTCAGAATGCTTCAATCTATAATAACTGAAAATTTCATTGAGTTCTCTTAATTTTTAAGAAAGTTATGGGCTTTTATCTTTTCCAGATCACAGCTTTTGAGTTAAGTCAATTGAAAGGCAATGGGGAGCAAGATGCTAATTTCCGAGTGTGAAAATGGCCATAACTTTCTTAATACTGAAGATATGAAAGTAAATTAGGTGTCAAATTAAACTTCTTTTTATGCTTTATCTGATGGGATAAATTGCAGACTTGATTTTTTAAATCTCAAAATTTTGAAACATTGCTATATGATGCTGGTATGTTCAAGGCATCCCGAGAAGCCTGCTATGCCAGCCTTTTGGATTGACGTATCAGTGAAATGGTTTTGTTTCAGATACTTTGTAAGTCTTTTCGCCAACACACTGAAAAAGATCTTGCCCTCTATGTTAGGAAGGTTTATTTTCAGAAACTGTTCGATGGTGGAAGAATTTTTATCTTTTGGGATCAGGACTCCCCCCGCTCTTCGCCAGGCTTTGGGGATGACTTCCTTTTCCCACACAACCCTCATCTTCCTCCAGAGGAATTTCAGAATATCTGGGGCATTCTTGTGGACACAATACGGAACACCATTAGGGCCTGGTGCAGAGGCCGTTCTTGCCTTCCTCACTACTTATTTTACCTCACTCAGCTTGGGAGGGCTGGTGTCAAATTAATGTTGTGGGGGTGAGATTGGTGGGATGCCAGTGGGGACAAAAATCGGTTCATCCTTTAACTGATCAGTGTGGATGGTTCTGATGTGTCCTTCAACCTGCTTTTTTGACGCTGATGATAATGCTGGGGTCATGGACAGTGAGGTTGGCTGTCAAAGTATTCAGCAGGATACAGATCAGATGCAGAAATGGGTGGAAAAATGGAGGATGGAGTTTAACCCGAGCATGTGTGAGGATTTGCACTTTGAGAGATCAAAATGTAAGGAGAAAATGTACAATCAATGCAATGGCCGTAACAATGTAGATGTACAGAGGGATCTTGGGTCCAAGTCCATAACACAAGTTGCCATGCAGGATGGTGACTTGGTGGACAGTCAAACAGGGAGCATAACACCAGGTGTGTGGAGGAGTTGTGTATACAACGTGACGTTGGTGTCACTGCAGCGTTTTCCAGGTAACATGGAGACTAAGATTGCTAAAGGGCAGAGAGACCATCTCAGCTCATACTATAACTCAGCACTGGGCAGTTTGCCGGGGCAGAACAAAGTCATTTGAGGGACAGCAGACAACAGGTACACCACTGCATGAGGAGAACCCACATGCAGACAAGATCAGTGAATGTTATGTTTAGTTTAAATCCTGCTGACTTTGTTTGATTTCAGTTTAAGTGTGGATTTTTAGTTTCATTTTTGTGTAAATAATTTCATTGCAGATGTCTGCTCATAAAGTAGTATTTATCATGCATCTGCTGGTCTGATTAGTGTAGGTAGATCTGGAAACATAGCCCTTGAATTCATTGCATTGTCTGTTTTATTGTCAGAATGTAGGCTGGTGCTTCATTTGTCAGCTGAATGATAAGAAATACTGGAAAAACATCTTTGTGTTTCATTTGCTAATTGACATGTACGGTAAACCCTATTGCAAACCACCGTTGTTTGCTGTGGTGCTCCATTTACAAGATGTGTAAAAATGGCCTTTATTTATTGAACAAGATGAACAAAACTGTTTCACATTCACAGTGCGGGTTGTCTTATTTTATTTTCTGATCTACTGAGAGGTAAAATTATTTTACATTTGAAAGGCACAGCAAATGAGGAACCCGAGTCCTTTCTCACTCTCACGGATGATTGTAAGATGTAAAATGTAAATAGATTGCATCCTCTATTTTGTGTTTCATGATGAAGGAAATAGTACATTAAAGTCATGATACTATGGAATGATATTAAAATGAAGACTTGCAGACATCAATTTTATTTTGAGAACATAGAACTCTCTTTTATTGTGTACAAAAGTAAACAAACAGTAAGAATCAAACGGATTCTTAAAAAGGTGTTTAACACTATCACCCACTACAAAATGTGGGAGTTTGCAAACAACACGAAAACAAGCTCAAACAGGGAAAAAACGGCATTAACATACAGATAAGAATCTACATCAAAGGGTAAACTTTACCACAGCCATGTCCCGGAGCCCCTCTCCCTTCATCCACAGGTGTTTCTGTTCCACAGAGACGGCCGGCTCCATATTCAGATGCCAATGCAGTTAAGGCTGTTACAGCAGACTGCAGATGTGTGAAAGTGAGTAGGTGTCTCTGGAAAAGAAGTAGGAAGTACATGTTAAAAGCTTTTTAGCCGACCATACAAAGGTGCAGTTGGGTTATTCCAGATTTTACTTTATGAAAATGTATAATGTCTTTTAGGGCAAATCAAGGACTATTCTTGCATCACATCGCTCAAGGAAGATAATTAATTTAATGGCCTTATGCGGTTGTGAATGAAAATTATTTAAACTACAATCTAACACAAAATGATATGCTTTGTATTGTATGTGGCTGTGCCCCGGTTGCAATGTGTGCTCCCCGTAGCCTCGCTGACTGCGTTTGAATTCGAGAATCATATATTAGTGGAACTCAATGCATTAAAACAATCTCACTGAGCACTTCAATGTCAAAGGACTACACTATTGGAAGCGTTCATCTGATTTTCAATATCTGATCAAAATAGGGCAAAGGATGAGGCAGTGGATATGTGGGGCACGGCACCACTGTTTCATGTGCCACTTCTATCAATTCCTGCGCAGACAACAACACACATTAAATCATTGTGACAATCTCATATGAGAAGTAAAGATATTGAAGCCAACGATAATAGAAGTACATATAATTGAAATGGCATATTTACATTCTCCTGCTAGGCGATTGCATTAGTTAAGAGAAGTTTTGTGAACGGCCACACGTTCCCTGTGGGATTGTTGGTCATCACTGAGGCCACACACTGTCAGACTTTAAATACACGGTCGTATTGCGCTGTTGTTTCCCTGCGTGCATCACTCATTACTTTTATACCTTTCACAAGGTCAGTGAGCTGAAACATGAGAACCCATGTTAAGGGCGCAATGGTGGATGGATGGATGCATTGGCGAATGAGAATTGAAATGTGCTGACTTCTAACTCTATGTACTTACAACAGTCAAGTGGTCTTTAAAACCTCTCCCTTCATCATCCCCTCCAGGTGTGGTGCTGCCACTGTTGCTCTCCTGCGACATCTGCCTCCTGGAGTGCTGTTGGCTGCTGGATGGGCCCGGCGAAGAGGTCCCCTCCAGAAGATCATCCACCTCCTGCTCACTGCTCTGTTGTTGATGCTGGAATCATTTTTACAATGTGTCCAGAGCCTCATGACTGTAACTATGGCGTGAGGCAACAGACGGGATGCGAGGATGATGCGCTGCCTACCAGATGCCAGGATCCAGGATGTCACGGACAGAGTGGAGAAAATCCTCAAGGGCAAAGGTGAACAGCCGGAGGTTGTTGTGCATGTTGGCACAAACAATGTTGGAAAGAAGGGGATGAATATTCTGCAGCGCGACTTTAGAGAGCTCGGAAAAATGCTGAAAAGCAGGACTTCCAGGGTGGTTATCTCCGGTTTGCTTCCAGTTCTTCGTGCTGGCGAGAGCAGGAACAGGGAGATACAGGACCTGAATGTGTGGCTGAGGAACTGGTGCAGGGGGCAGGGATTTAGATTCTTAGATCACTGGGATCTGTTTTGGAGTAGGGGGGAACTGTACAAAAGGGACGGATTGCATCTTAACAGGTGGGGGACCAGCATTCTGGCAGGCATGTTTGCCACTGCTACACGGGTGGTTTTAAACTGAATAAGGGGAGGGTGTCAAATGGGATAGTCAATGACGGAGTTAAAGGGAAAGAGAGTAAAGGGATAGTTAATGACCCCAGAATTAATGGGGAATAAAGCTCACAAAGGGATAGGAGAGTATGGCCAAGTGTAATAGGGATTGATGTGAAAGGTGAGATGCGTAAGGAATGAAAAGTATTGTATATGAATGCGCTAAGTAAAGTAGATGAGGTTGAGGCTCAGATAGAGGTTGATAGATATGGCATTGTGGGGATTACTGAGACGTGGCTGCAGGAGGATCAGGCCTGGGAACTTAATATTCAGGGTTATACATCCTATAGAAGGACAGGCAGGTGGGCAGAGGCGGGGGGGTAGCTCTGCTGGTGAGGGATGGAATTCAGTCCCTTGCGAGGGAAGACATACGGACTGACGAGGTAGAGTCACTGTGGATTGAGTTGAGGAATTGTAAAGGCAAGAAAACACTAATTGGTGTTATTTACAGACCCCCAAATAGTAGCCCGAATGTAGGGTGTAAGTTGCAGCTGGAGTTAAAACTGGCATATAACAAAGGTAATGCCACTGTGGTGATGGGGGATTTCAATATGCAGGTAGACTGGGAAATTCAGGTTGGTTCAGGACCCCAAGAAAGAGATTTTGTAGAATGCGTCTGAGATGGATTCTTAGAGCAGCTTGTAATGGAGCCGACCAGAGAAAAGGCAATTCTGGATTTAGTGTTGTCCAATGAACCAGATATGATAAGAGAACTCGAGGTAAAGGAACCGCTTGGAGGTAGTGATCATAATATGATTAGTTTTAATCTGCAATTTGATAAGGAGAAAGTTAAATCGGAAGTGGCAGTGATGCAGTTGAACAAAGGGGACTATGAAGGCATGAGAGGGGAGCTGGCCAAAGTAGAATGGAAAGGGATCCTAGCAGGAATGATGGTGGAACAGCAATGGCAGGAATTTCGGGAATAATCCGGAAGACACAGGATCATTTCATTCCAAAAAGGAAGAAAGATTCTAAGGAGAGCAGGAGGCAACTGTGGCTGACAAGAGAAGTTAGGGATAGAATAAAACTAAAATAAAAGATGTATAACACAGCAAAGAGTAGCCGGAAGCCAGAGGATTGGGAAACTTTCATAGGACAACAGAAGGAAACAAAACGGGCAATACGGGCTTAAAAGATGAAGTACGAGGAGAAGCTGGCCAGGAATATAAAGAAGGACAGTAAAAGCTTCTTTAGATATGTTAAGGGAAAAAGAGTAGCAAAGTGAAATGTGGGTCCCTTGAAGGCAGACATGGGTGAAATTATTATGGGCAACAAGGAAATGGCAGAAGAGTTGAATAGGTACTTCGGATCTGACTTCACTAAGGAGGACACACACAATCTCCCAGATGTACTGGAGGACCAAGGATCTAAGGGGGTAGAGGAACTGAAAGAAAATTTCAATAGGCGAGAAATAGTATTGGGTAGGCTAATGGGACTGAAGGATGATAATTCCCCTGGGCCTGATGGTCTGTATCCCAGGGTCCTCAGGGAGGTGGCTCTGGAAATAGTGGACGCATTGGTGATCATTTTCCAATGTTCAATAGATTCAGGATCAGTTCCTGTGGATTGGAGGATAGCTAATGTTATCTCACTTTTCAAGAAAGGAGCGAGAGAGAAAACGGGGAATTACAGACCAGTTAGCCTGACTTCGGTGGTGGGAAAGATGCTGGAGTAAATTATTAAAGAGTTAATAATGGGGCATTTGGATAGCAGTAAAATGATTAGTCCAAGTCAGCATGGATTTATGAAAGGGAAATCATGCTTGACTAATCTTCTGGAATTTTTTGAGGATGTGACAAGTAAAATGGATGAAGGGGTGCCAGTGGATGTAGTGTATCTAGACTTTCAGAAAGCCTTTGATAAGGTCCCGCACGGGAGACTGGTGACTAAAATTAGAGCACATGGTGTTGGGGGTAGGGTGTTGACATGGATAGAAAATTAGTTGGCAGACCGGAAGCAAAGAGTAGGAGTGAACGGGTCCTTTTCAGAATGGCAGGCAGTGGCGAGTGGAGTGCCGCAAGGCTCGGTGTTGGGGCCGCAAGTGTTTACCATATATATTAATGATTTGGAAGAGGGAATTAGGAGCACAACTAGCAAGTTTGCGGATGACACAAAGCTGGGTGGCAGTGTGAACTGTGAAAAGGATGTTAGGAGGTTGCCGGGTGACCTGGACAGGTTGAGTGATTGGGCAGATGCGTGGCAGATGCAGTATAATATAGATAAATGTGAGGTTATCCACTTTGGCGGCAAAAACAAGGGGGCAGATTATTATCTCAATGGGGTTAGGTTCGGTAAGGGGAAGGTACAGCGAGACCTGGATGTCCTTGTACACTGGTCACTGAAAGTTGGCGTGCAGGTACAACAGGCAGTGAAGAAAGCTAATGGCCTTCATAACAAGAGGGTTTCAGTATAGGAGTAAAGAGGTTCTTCTGCAGTTGTACAAGGCTCTGGTGAGACCACATCTGGAGTATTATGTACAGTTTTGGTCTCCTAATTTGAGTAAGGACATCCTTGTGATTGAGTCAGTGCAGTGTAGGTTCACGAGATTGATCCCTGGGATGGCGGGACTGTCATATGAGGAAAGATTGAAAAGACTAGGCTTGTATTCACTTGAGTTTAGAAAGATGAGGGGGGATCATAGAGACATATAAAATTATAAAAGGACTGGACAAGCTAGATGCTGGAAAAATGTTCCCAATGTTGGGTGAGTTCAGAACCAGGGGCCTCAGTCTTAGAATAAAGGGTCCCTGGTATGTTTCGAACAAGGATTGTTCGACGTGCCCGACAAAGAGGCAGGCGTAGCTAGGGCCCATGCGCGTGCCCATAGCTACGCCTTGTATTTCGAAGAAATGGGAGGAGGCAAATGAGAAGTTATTGAGGGTAAGGGCCAACTCCGCTAGGCGGAGGAGAGTATCAGTGGACGGGTATGGGTTGATTCTCCGGTCGAGGAAGAACCGGAGGGCTTTGAGACCATCCTGGTGGGGGATGGAGGTGTCGAGTGACTGGACGTCCATGGTGAAGATGAGAGGATGGGGGGCCTGGAGAATGGAATGCGCGGAGCGGACGGAGAGTGTCTGAGGTGTCTTGAACATAGGTGGAGAGGGATTTAAAAAAGGGGGATAGGATGGAGTCAAGGTATGTGGAAATGTGTTCGGTAGGGCACGAACAGGCAGAGACAATGGGTCTGCCGGGGCAGTCGGGTTTGTGGATTTTGGGGAGAAGGTAAAATTGGGCCGTGCGGGGCTGGGAAACGATGAGGTTGGAGGCTCGGGGGTGTAGGGAGCCGGAGTGGATGAAGTCGGTTATGGTGCTCGAGATGGTGGCCTGGTGCTCGTCAGTGGGGTCATGGTCTAGGGATAAGTAGGAGGAGGTGTCCGAGAGTTGGCGCGTGGCCTCAGCCTTGTAGAGATCGACGCGCCAGACTACCACGGCACCTCCCTTGTCGGCGGGTTTGATCACCCAGTCTGGGTTGTTGCGGAGTGAGTCGATGGCTGTACGTTCAGGGAGTGAGATAGGGGAGTGGAGAAGTTGAGGGGGTTGATGTCCCCTGGCAGTTTTGAATAAAACGGTCTAAAGCCGGAAGGCCATGAGGGGGGGTCCACGAGGAGGGGGTCCGTTGGAGACGGGAAAAGGGATCATCAGTGGGGGGCGAGGGCTTGTTCCCGTGGAAGAACACTGTGAGGCGGAGGCGACGGTAGATGAGCTCCAAGTCGTGGTGGGCGCGCAACTCATTGAACTAATGGAATGTTGGCGTTCATAACAAGAGGATTTCAGTATAGGAGTATAGAGGTTCTTCTGCAGTTGTATAGGGCTCTGGTGAGACCACATCTGGAGTATTGTGTACAGTTTTGGTCTCCTAAATTGAGGAAGGACATCCTTGTGATTGAGGCAGGGCAGCGTAGGTTCACGAGATTGATCCCTGGGATGGCGGCACTGTCATATGAGGAAAGATTGACAAGACTAGACTTGTATTGACTGTAGTTTAGAAGGATGAGGGGGAATCTTATAGAAACATATAAAATTATAAAAAGGACTGGACAAGCTAGATGCAGGAAAAATGTTCCCAGTGTTGGGTGAGACCAGAACCAGGGGCCACAGTCTTAGAATAAAGGGGAGGCCATTTGAGACTGAGGTGAGAAAAAACTTTTTCACCCAGAGAATGTGAATTTGTGGAATTCCCTGCCACAGAGGGCAGTGGATGTCAAGTCACTGGATGGATTTAAGAGAGAGTTAGATAGAGCTCTAGGGGCTGGTGGAGTCAAGGGATATGGGGAGAAGGCAGGCACGGGTTATTGATTGGGGACGATCAGCAATGATCACAATGAATGGTGGTGCTGGCTCAAAAGGCCGAATGCCCTCCTGCACCTATTTTCTATGTTTCTGCGTTTCTTAATAATCAGACATGCACTTAGCAGCCACTGAGGCCTTTGCAATTGAAGCCCTGTTGTAATTTCCTGCATTCCGCATATTTAATGTGGCCCTTCTTGAAGACATAGAAACATAGAAGCATAGACAATAGGTGCAGGAGTAGAGGCCATTCGGCCCTTCGAGCCTGCACCGCCATTCAATATGATCATGGCTGATCATCCAACTCAGTATCCTGTACCTGCCTTCTCTCCATACCCCCTGATCCCTTTAGCCACAAGGGCCACATCTAACTCCCTCTTAAATATAGCAATGAACTGCCCTCAACTACCTTCTGTGGCAGAGAATTCCACAGATTCACCACTCTCTGTGTGAAAAAAGATTTCCCCCTTATCCTTAAACTGTGACCCCTTGTTCTGGACTTCCCCAACACTGGGAACAATCTTGTTAAAGAAGGAACTGCAGATGCTGGAGAATCGAGGGTTACACAAAAAGCTGGAGAAACTCAGCGGGTGCAGCAGCATCTAAGGAGTGAAGGAGATAGGCGACGTTTCGGGTCGAGACCCTTCTTCAGACTGGTCAGGGATCAGGGAAACGAGAGATATAAACAGTGATATGGAGAGATAAAGCAAGAACAATGAGTGAAAGATATGCAAAAAAGTATTGGTGATAAGGAAAGCAGGCCATTGTAAGCTGTTTCTGGTGTGAAAATGAGAAGCTAGTGCGACTTGGGGGGGGGGGGGGGGGGGGGAGATGGAGAAGGAATGTCAGGGCCCGAGGGCTGAGGGAGAGGTGGGGGGGTGGGGGGAAAGGAGCAGTCTGGGTTAACAGAATTGAGAAAATTCAATGTTTAAGCCCAGAGGATGCAGACTCCCCAAGCGGAATATGAGATGTTGTTCCTCAAACTTGCGGTGTTGTTCACTCTGGCCATGGAGGAGGCCCAGGACCGAGAGGTCGGATACGGAGTGGGAGGGGGAGTTGAAGTGCTGAGCCACCGGGAGGTCGGGTTGGTTGTTGCGGACCGAGCGGAGGTGTTCGGCGAAACGATCGCCTAGCCTCCGCTTGGTCTCACCGATGTAGATTAGCTGGCATCTGGAGCAACGGATGCAGTAGACGAGGTTGGAGGAGGTGCAGGTGAACCTCTGTCGGACTTGGAATGACTGCTTGGGTCCCTGAAAGGAGTGGATGGGGGAGGTGAAGGAACAAGTGTAGCATCTCTTGCGGTTGCAAGGGAAAGTGCCCGGGGAAGGAGTGGAGCAGGAGGGAAGGGAAGAATTGACGAGGGAGTTGCGGAGGGAGCGGTCTTTGCGGAAGGCAGATAGGGGGGGAGATGGGAAGATGTGGCGAGTGGAGGGGTCACGTTGGAGGTGGCGAAACTGGCGGAGGACTATCTGTTGTAAACAATCTGGGAACAATCTTGCTGCATCTAGCCTGTCCAAGCCCTGGATTCAAGACAGATTTCAAAGTTCAAAACAAGCAATACATGGGTTCACAAAAGGCTGGAGAAACTCAGCAGGTGCAGCAGCATCTAAGGAGCGAAGGACATAGGCGAAGTTTCGGGTCGAGACCCTTCTTCAGACATGTACATGGGTTAATTGCCTGTTAATTGCTTTTGGAGACAGGATTCAACCGTCAAACACATAACGTGTGAAAGTTGTCTGCAACCTTAAGTTTGCAGCTGCAAACCTACTAGAAAAGTTTTATTTTACGCAAAATAAAGACCTTTCATATCAGTGAGACTGTCAATTTTGCAATCATGGCTAAAAGAAAATTGTTGTTTTTAAAAAGTGAGGGAGAGGGAAAGCGGGGAATTACAGACCAGTTAGTCTAACATCGGTAGTGGGGAAACTGCTAGAGTCAGTTATTAAAGATGGGATAGCAGCACATTTGGAAAGTGGTGAAATCATTGGACAAAGTCAGCATGGATTTACGAAAGGTAAATCATGTCTGACGAATCTTATAGAATTTTTTGAGGATGTAACTAGTAGAGTGGATAAGGGAGAACCAGTGGATGTGTTATATCTGGACTTCCAGAAGGCTTTCGACAAGGTCCCACATAAGAGATTAGTATACAAACTTAAAGCACACGGTATTGGGGGTTCAGTATTGATGTGGATAGAGAACTGGCTGGCAGACAGGAAGCAAAGAGCAGGAGTAAACGGGTCATCTTCAGAATGGCAGGCAGTGACTAGTGGGGTACCGCAAGGCTCAGTGCTGGGACCCCAGCTATTTACAATATATATTAATGATCTGGATGAGGGAATTGAATGCAACATCTCCAAGTTTGCAGCTGACATGAAGCTGGGGGGCAATTTTGTTGGGTGCCATCTCGAGACGAGCTTCTTCTGCAAAAGTTTCTCCAGCAATGAGGGGAAACGCCCTGGACAGACCCCGGTCACGTGCTGATGTTGACATAACCTTTTTTCCTCTGTCCAGCTGCCGAGCTTCGAGTACCCACGAGTATATTCGAGTGTCCACCGTTAAACTCACGTTGTAACTACGAGTAAAAAGTAACACATTTTTCCATCAAGAGTACATTTTTACTCGGGGACATTTTTCACACTGTTGAAAAATCTTCATGAGTTTCCACGTTTCACGAGTAACTGCCGTTTGCGTTAAGAGCCGCTACGTGACATCCACGAGCTCCTACGTACCCGCTACGTACATTACACGAGCTCGAATCAGGGGAGAACTCGGGAGAACTCTTGGGTGAACTCGCACAGTGGGACAGGGGCTGAAGGCTGATAAGATAGTGGCATTTAAGAGATTTTATATATGCAAATGGATATTCAGGGAATGCAGTGGTATGAGTTATGTGCAGATAGATAAGAGATGGTCTTGGCATCATGTTCTACGCTGACATTGTGGGCTAAAGAACCTGTTGTTGTGCTGTGCTGTATTGTTCTACGGTCTATATTCTCTGGCTCTTGATTCCCCTACCCTGGGGGAGTAAGACTGTGCATTAACCCTATCCATTATCATGATATTATACATGATATTATACACCCCTCATCCTCCTGTGCTCCAAGGAATAAAATCCCAGCCTGCCCAAATTCCCCCTATAGCTCAGGCCATCGAGTTCTGGCAACATCCTCAGAACTTTTCCCTGCACTCTTTACAACTTAATGACATGCTTTCTATAGCAGGGTGACCATAAAGAACACAATACACCAGGTGTGGCCTCACCAACATCTGCTACAATTGAATATTATTTTAGACACTTCTGGCTCTATTACAAACAGTCGATTGCTGGTGATAGGAGATGTCAGGCAGGGTGGTATAATTTCTGGAAGGACAAAACATGATTTACACCTGCACCAGGTGGGGAGGGGAGTTATAGATTTCAAACCTGTCACCTCTGATGTGGCTGCAAGGTACAGCTTTTAATTTCACAGTGGTATAATTTCTCTGTGCCTTCCCACAGAGTCAGGCTTATTTTTTGAGTTGTTTGTGGCGTGAAATAGAACATAGACATAGAACTGCACAGCTCAGGAAGTTGCCCTTCGACCCACATGTTGGCAAGTTCCCTCTGCCTGCATGTAATCCATATCCCCCCCATCCCTGCATCTCCATGTGCCTGTTTAAAAGCCTCTCAAACACCACGATCACCTCTGCCTCCAGCACCACACGTGGCAACGTGTTCAAGGCCTCACCACCCTCTGTGTAAAACAAAATGTTGCCTCACACGCTTTCTTTACACTGCCCATCTCACATTAAGATATGCCCTCTAGTCTTTGACATTTCCACCTTGGAGGAAACAAAAGTTCTGACTGTCAACTCTATCTATGCTTCTCATAATTTTATAAAATTTTACCAGGTTACCACTCAGCTTCTGCTCTTCAGAAAAAAACAATCCAATGTTTCCTGTTCTCAGTGGTTTAGAGACAGAGTGTTACAGTTATAAAACACAGACACAGGCCCTTGAGCCAACTCACCCAGGCGTGTACACACACAGGCACAGACACATACGTACCCACACATACACACAGACAGGTACATATACACACATGCACACATACAGATACACACTTACACACAGACACATACACATACACACAGGCAGATACATATACACACATACGCACAGACAGATACATATACACACATACACACAGACAGATACATATACACACATATGCACAGACAGATACATATATACACACACACACACAGACAGATACATATACACACATACACACAGACGCATACGTACCCACACATGCACACAGACACGTACGTACACACATACACACAGGCACATACATATACACACATACACACAGACACGTACGTACACACATACGCACAGACAGATACATATACACACAGACACATACATACCCACACATACACACAGACTCATACCCACACATATACACACAGACAGATACATATACACACATGTATGTACAGACATACACACATGCATGTATTCAAACACATAGTACGCACATACTTACCTGCACATATATGAAAAACACAGGTGCATACAAGCATAAGTACGAACTCACATGTACACATACATATACACAGTTGCACGTCCACATGCAGTTGTGCATACACTTGTGCATTTCAAACAAGAGGGCATGACATGAGAATTAAGGGACAGAAGTTTAGGGGTAACATGAGGGGGAACTTCTTTACTCAGAGGGTGGTGGCTGTGTGGAATGATCTTCCAGCAGAAGTGGTGGAGGCAGGATCGATTTTAACATTTAAAAGTAAAGTGGATAGGTATATGGACGGGAAGGGAATGGAGGGGTATGGTCTGAGTGCAGGTAGATGGGACTAGGGGAAAATAAATGGTCGGCACGGACTGGAAGGGCTGAGAAGGCCTGTTTCCGTGCTGTAATTGTTATATGATTATATGGTTATAAATGCACACATTCATATACACACATATAAACACACACAAGCACATGTGTATGCACATGCATGTACATATGCATGTATACACATGTACATGCACACACAAATATGCATATGGATGTAAACAGGCACAGTCGCACATACATACACACGATGTACATGCACATGTACACACCTAGACATGTACATACACATGTATGCTAACACACACATCAATACACACATGTACATACATACACATGTTTATACGTGTACATGTGTAGTGCATGTGTACATATATGCATGTATGTATGCACGTGCATGTGTTTGCACGTGTGCCGGTGGATGTGATTATATGTGAGTGCATCTGTTTATGTGGGACTGTGTGTATACTTGCATGTATATGTGTGTACTTGCAGACCTATGCATATGTACGTCTGTGTGTACTACATATGTGTGTACACGCACACAAACATGCATTTACACATGTACTGACGTACGTACACACATGTATACATATGCACGTACGTACATTCATGTATATATGCGCGTACTAACACGCACATACACACGCAGGTACTAAGATGCATGTGCACATATACACGCAGGTTCAAACACAGGGCTGTCCGGCCCACTCCAGAGACTGTTGCTTGTATTTATTTCCCAGTGACCACAGTTCTGCTGAGATGAGGGCAGCAGGATCCCGAATTCACGGCTTGGTGGCGCGGGCAGAGTCCGCTCAACAACACGGGTTGTCTCGTCATGAACCTCATTCAACCTCAGAGTCATGTTCCATTTTGGCAAGGGTGCATCACCAAACCTGGAACGGTGGAGATACACAGTGCTGGAGTAAATCAGCGGGTCAGGCAGCATCTGTGGAGAACATGGATAGGTGACGTTCCACAGAGTGCTGGAGTAACTCAGCGGGTCAGGCAGCATCTGTGGAGAACATGGATAGGTGACATTTCACAGAGTGCTGGAGTAACTCAGCGGGTCAGGCAGCATCTGTGGAGAACATGGACAGGTGATATTATTGGACTGGACCCTTCTTCAGTCTGCAGATTAGCAGTCTGAAGGTTCCTGAACAGAACTGTCACCTGTCCATGTTCTCCACAGATGCTGCCTGGCCCTCTGAGTAACTCCAGCACTTTGTGACTTTTTTGTTAACAAGCAGCTGCAATTCCTTGTGTCTACGTACAATAGTACAGGCCCTCTGGCCCACAGTCTGTGCCAAATATGATGTCAAGTCCAAATCTCTTTCACCTGCACATGATTTCATGCTCTGGTTTCCTCCCACACTCCAAAGACATACAGGTTTGTAGGTTAATTAATTTTGGTAATTTGATAATTGTAAAATTGTCCCTTGTGTGTGGGGTGGTGCTAGTGTACGGGATGATTGCAGGTCAGTGTGCACACGGTAGGCAGAAGGGCCTGTTTCTGTTCTATATGTCTAAACTAAACTAAAAGGTTGTTTCCACTAGTGAGAGAGTCTAGGACCAGAGGGAACAGCCTCAGAATAAAAGGATGTACTTTAGAAAGGAGATGAGAAGGAATTTATTTAGCTAGAGGGCAGTGAATCTGTGAAATTCAATGCCACAGAAGGCTGTGGAGGCCAAGTCATTGGATATTTTTAAAGTGGAGATTGACAGGTTCTCGATTAGTAAGGTCGTCAAAGGTTATGGGGAAAAAGGCAGGAGAATGGGGTTGAGAGGGAAAGATAGATCAGCCATGATCAAATGGTGGAGTAGTTTCAGAGGGTCAAACATCTTAATTCTGCTCGTATGTCTTATCATCTTTTCTGACAAAGTGAAATGCAAGCGGCTGTTTTGTGCAAACAGCAATGAATCAACAGACAACCAACTACTGCAAAGTCTGAAGAAGGGTCTCAACCCAAAACATCGCCTATCTCCTTCACTCCTTAGATGATGATGCTGAACCTGCTGAGTTTCTCCAGCCTTTTGTGTAACCCTCAATTCTCCAGCATCTGCAGTTCCTTCTTTAACACAACCAACTACTGCCTCCAGGTGGATATCATCACGTGTGCAACAAACATTGATTGGCCACTGGTGGGCGAAGGGTTAATGTGGTCATTGGCTTGATTGGAGCTGATTAGGGAATTGTCACCTACTGTGTATAAAAGGGGGAGTTGTCTGTCTGTCTGCAGAGGCCCTGATGTTGGGACATGGAGTTTCACCTTGCAAGCAGTGCTCATGGTAGAGGCAGGGAGTTTTCTCTTGTGTCTGAGGTGTCTTTGTCTCCAGGACAGGAGGTGGGTGAGAACACTATTGCTTTCTCTTAAAGTGTTTGTGTCTTTGGTTAATTCTCCAGACTTGTTTTATATATGCAGGAAAAATGTTCCCAATGTTATTTACATATATATACATATATTTCTCATTGGTGAGTGTGGAGGTGTTTATGTATATTCCTCCACACTCACCAATGAGAATGGTTTTCTGTTGGTGTGTTCCCTGTAAAGGAGCAATTTAATTGGCTTAAGCCCATTGCACACTATTTAAAATGGCAATGTAGACAAAAATACTGGAGAAACTGTGAATGTGGGTGAGGCAGCATCTATGTGTGTTTGACCCTTCTTCACACTTGAGCATCTCTCCAGCATTTTTGTCCACTGCTCCATAGATGCTGCCTCACCTGCATTCACATTCCTGTGCATATGGTGTGAGAGGTGAGACACAGTGGGCTGAAGGGCCTGTTTCCATATATATGTGTTTTACATGTATATCTTACTTTAATTGAACCATATATGATTGAATATGTGGCATTATTTTTATCTTGTTTCCAAGGGTAAGGTTGATTGAAGAAATATAGATGGATTGATATGCAAAGCAGCATAAGTTATAATCTGATTTCCATACATGAATATACTAGGGTCATTCATGTGCTGCACCTGTTGATCAGAGTGTGGCTCTACTGTGGAATGTAATTTAGCCTAACCTTATTCATACCTAATCCAATTTGAGCATAAATGTTGCATTCAAGTGTGTTAAGACTTGCTACAGTATGCACCAGATTGCACAATTTCAAGGTGAAAAATGCAAAAGCTCTGTGCCATGAGATGGAGGGACATCGCCCTGCCTGCCCCCCCCCCCCCATGGTCGTTACGCCCCCCTCGCAATTTCTCACTCAACTCTCACCCAATGTTGGCAGCCCTGTCTCTGCTACAAAAAAATGATGCTACCAAAAACTAGCATCTGCAGTTTCGTTTCTACATTTAACTGTTCAATGTTGATCAGTGATAACTGTTATTGATTGATGCACAATGTGGAACAGATGCAGGGATAATGTAGAATATTGGGCCGAAGAGGACTGAGGGGCATTCTTACTGTGAACCCAGTGATTTGGAACAATTGGTCTGCTGTGGATTGAGTAAGGATGTATAAAATTCCCCAATCTGATCTGTCTCCAATGTTTGGAGACCCTTGGAAAGGGTGTAGTCAAGATTTATGAGGATATTGCCAAGAATTGTTGTTGAGGTTCCATTTACTTCATGAAGGCAGTGGCAAGACTGATTAATGTCTCCTGGATAGCTGTCCCAATTGTGTTTTAATTGGGGCACTTTATGAAGATTGGTTTTCAGTTGATGACCAATTATGATTAAGAAGACAGCGAGGAATTTAAAGTGGATCTACATTGTACTTTGTTGAGGAAAGTCATTGTGAACTAGTTGTTAACCACTTGTGTGAAATGGTTAATGTTAACTCCCCTAATCACAGCTTGTTTGTTATGAATTCTTATGAAGGACTTTCAGGTGAAATTAATGTGTGATGCGTTGAGTGGTCATTCATAGAAAATAGGTGCAGGAGAAGGTTATTTGGCCCTTCGAGCTTTGGACTGGACATACAGTTAAGATATTTGGAAACGCTTGCTCAAAAGACAAAATGCTGGAGTAACTCAGTGGGTCAAAGTCAGCATCTGTGGAGAACATGGATAGATGACATAGAAACATAGAAAATGGGTGCAGGAGGAGGCCATTCAGCCCATCGAGCCAGCACTGCCGATCATGGCTGATCGTCTCCAGTCAATAACCCATGCCTGCCTTCTCCCCATATCCCTTGACTCCACCAGCCCTAGAGCTCTATCTAACTCGCTCTTAAATCCATCCAGTGATTTGGCCTCCACTGCCCTCTGCAGCAGGGAATTCCACAAATTCGCAACTCTCTGGGTGAAAAAAAATGTCTCACCTCAGTCTTAAATGGCCTCGTCTTTCTTTTAAGACTGTGTGGCCCCTGGTTCTGGACTCGCCCAACATTGGGAACATTTTTCCTGCATCTAGCTTGTCCAGTCCTTATATATAATTTTATGTTTCTATAAGGTTCCCCCTCATCCTTCTAAACTCCAGTGAATACAAGCCCAGTCTTTTCAATCCTTTCCCTCCCCATATGACAGTCCCGCCATCCCAGGGATCAATCTTGTGAACCTACGCTGCCCTGCCTCAATCACAAGGATGTACTTCCTCAAATTAGGAGACCAACTGTACACAATACTGTAGATGTGGTCTCACTAGGGCCCTATACAACTGCAGAAGAACCTCTTTACTCCTGTTCTGAAATCCTCTTGTTATGAAGGCCAACATTCCATTAGCTTTCTTCACTGCCTGATGTACCTGCACGCCAACTTTCAGTGACTGGTGTACAAGTAGGCCCAGGTCTCGCTGCACATCCCCTAACCTAACCCCATCGAGATAATCTGCCCCCTTGTTTTTACAGCCACAAGTAGATAACCTCACATTTATCTATATTATACTGCATCTGCCCACTCACTCAACCTGTCCAGGTCACCCTGTATCTTCCTAACTTCCTCTTCACAGTTCACACTGCCACCCAGCTTTGTGTCATCTGCAAACTTGCTAGTGTTGCTCCTAATTCCCTCTTCCCAATCATTAATATATGGTAAACAGTTGCCGCCCCAATGGTGATGGGAACCCCCTCTTTCACTGCACCCCTCCACCCTGGTGATGGGAACCCCCTCTTTCCCTGCACCTCCACGCTGGTGATGGGAACCCCCTCTTTCTCTGCACCCCCACACTGGTGATGGGAACCCCCTCTTTCTCTGCACCCCCACACTGGTGATGGGAACCCCCTCTTTCTCTGCACCCCACCCTGGTGATGGGAACCCCCTCTTTCCCTGCATCCCCCACCCTGGTGATGGGAGCCCCCTCTTTCCCTGCATCCCCCACCCTGGTGTGAACACTTCCCTCAACACCTTGGTCACTCTGCTCCTTCCCTCTGTACACTCGCCTCCCAAACCAGTCACACATTTCACTCTATCCCCTTCCACCTGTATCCCTCCCTCCTGCTTTACGTTTGACTCTTCTCATCTGTTGCACCTTATGTCTCCTTGTCACCCCTAGCCAATGACACAACCCATCACCCTCTCCCCTGTATCCACTAATCACATAACAGGCTTTGCCATGCTCCCACCTCTTTCCCACTTTCTCTGCTGGACTCCATCAGTCTGAAAGGGTCCAACAGGAAATGACAGCATCTGTCCGTTCCCTTTGTGGTCGGGCAGATGGCGCCTGATCTGCCAAGTACCTCCAGCACTTTGATTTGGACCAGGTTACATTCCCTGGTTAAAGTAATCCTAGTTGGCTGCTGTTGCAGGGAAAGTAGTTTAATGTTCATGACACTTGAAGTCTCATTACAAATTGTCAATCCTGTCATTCACCCTATTGTAGTTTTGGAATTGGTCTAAATCTACATTTGGTTTGAGTGTGTTTGTTGCCAGAATCCATTTCCTCTCCTTCCTGCTCTTTTGTGAAGGTGACCAATTAGTATTAGTTTCACTTCCACTTTCTCTGCCCTACTCCATCAGTCTGAAGAAGGATCCCAACCTGAAACATCTGTCCATTCCCTTTGCAGGCAGGCAGATGGTGCCTGGCCCACTGAGTAGCTCCAGCACTTTGTTTTAGACCTGGTTACATCCCCTGGTTAAAGTATTCCTAGCTGCCTCCTGTTGCAGGGTAAATAGTTTAATGTTGATAACACTTGTTTTTAACTCATTACAATTAAGTAACCTTGCCCCTTCCATTCACCCAACTGTAGTTTTGTTTAGAATTGGTCTAAATCTATATTTGGTTTGGTGTGTTTGTGTCTGATGCCAGAATCCATTTCCTCTCCTCTCTGCTCCTTTCTAAAGGGGTGACCAATTAGTGTTAGTTTCCACCCAGGATTGCCAAAGACTGGATCCTCTGATGCTGGAAGAGTATGCCAGGGTTAGACTATCTTCCCCATTCTGCCAAATGTTACATAAACTGGGCCAAACTTCACTACTGTTCCTTTACTTGTACGTCTCATTTAGTTAAAGTATTTATTTGTCGGTTAAAGTGGTATCTGGATTGCCATGGTGTGTTTCTCCAGATATTTGAACTGCCTGTATGCTCCTATCTGTTTCTGTTTGTGCACAGGGTTTCAATGTCCATGGTAAAGGGCACAGTATCAGGGGCAGTGTGGGGGAGAACACTTCATGTGACATGGTAAGTTTCACATTTAGAGACACAGCGCGGAAACAGGCCCTTTGGCCCACCGCGTCCGCATCGACCAGCGATCCCAGCACATTAATGCTATCCTACACACTAGGGACAATGTTACATTTATACCAAGTCAATTAACCTACAAACCTGCACATCTTTGGATAGTGGAAGGGAAGTGAAGATCTCTGAGAAAACCCACTTGGTCACTGGGAGAACGTGCAAACTCCGTACAGAACCCGTGTCTCTGGCGCTATAAGGCAACAACTCTACCGCTGTGCCACTGTGCTGCCCTTCAACAAAGCTGGCATGTTGCTGTGCCAGTGAATTACAGTAGTCAATGTATTCTGCTGCCCTGTAGGGTTCACTACAATCCTTTCAATGGCTAATCCTGTTTCTCATGACATTTAATTTCAATTGGAATCTCTTCCTCTCTTGGTGTCCAGTGTGAAGGGGGATGTCGACAGACTAATGTTGACAGGCAGGGGCTACCGGGGGGGGGGGGACTTTAAACAGCGGTTGGGGGAGGGACTCAAATAGAGAAAGCCAGTAGACTGGGTCTGAGGCGGGAAGCACTTAAACCCAACTTGTAGGGGGAAAGAAGAAAAAATAAACAGAATAAGAGGTGGTGGGTTTCCAGGGCAAAAATCAAAAGGGACCACTTGTCAACATAATTGTATAAGGAAAACAAGCCTGAAGGCTTTGTGTCTCAATGCAAGGAGCATTCGTAATAAGAGTTGAATGTGCAGATAGTTATTAATGACTATGCTATAGTTGGGATCAAGGAGACATGGCTCCAGGGTGACCAAGGCTGTGAACTGAACATCCATGGACATTCAATATTCAGGACGGATAGACAGAAAGGGAGGTGGGGTAGCGTTGATGGTGAGAGAGGAGATTAATGCAATAGGAAAGAAGAACATTAGCTTGGAGGATGTGGAATCGATATGGGTAGAACTCTAAGGGGCAGAAAACGCTAGTGGGAGTTGTGTACAGGCCACCTAAACAGTAGTAGTGGGGATGGCATCAAACAGGAAATTAGAAATGCGTGCATCAAGGCTAAAACAGTTATAATGGGTGACTTCAATCTATATATAGATTGGGTGAATCAAATGGTCAGGGGTGCTGAGGAAGAGGATTTCTTGGAATGAATGCGGATAGTTTTCTAAACCAACATGTAGAGGAACCAACGAGAGAGCAGGCTATTATAGACTGGGTATTGAGGAAGGGTTAGTTAGCAGTCTTGTTGTGCATGGCCCCTTGGGCAAGAGTGACCATAATATGGTTGAGTTCTTTATTAGGATGGAGAGTGACATAATTAAGTCGGAAACAAAGGTTTTGAACTTAAAGAAAGGTAACTTTGAAGGTATGAGAAGTGAATTGGCCAAGATAGACTGGCAAGTGATTCTTAAAGGGTTGACGGTGGGTATGCAATGGAAGGTATTTAAAGACTGCATGGATGAACTACAACAATTGTTCATCCCAGTTTGGCAAAATAATAAATCTGGGCAGGTAGTGCATCCGTGTACAACAAGGGAAATCGGGGATAGTATAAAAACAAAAGATTAAGCAGACAAATTAGCCAGAAAAAGCAGCATACCAGAGGACTGGGAGAAATTCAGAATGCAGCAGAGGAGGACAAAGGGCTTAATTAGGAAAGGGAAAATAGATTATGAAAGAACTTGCAGGGAACATAAAAACTGACTGCAAAAGTTTTTATAGAGATGTAAAGAGATTAGTTAAAACAAATGTAGGTCCCTTGCAGTCAAACGTGTGAATTGATCATGGGGAACAAGGACATGGCAGACCAATTGAATAACTACTTTGGTTCTGTCTTCACTAAGGAAGACTTAAATAATCTGACGTAAATAGCATTTTACTGGCGTTCAAATAAGTGGAAGAACTGCGTGAAATCCAGGTTAGCCAAGAAGTGGTGTTGGGTAAATTGAATGGATTAAAGGCCGATAAATCCCCAGGGCAGGATAGGCTGCATCCCAGAGTACTCAAGGAAGTAGCCACAGAAATAGTGGATGCATTAGTAATAATTTTTCAAAACTCCTTAGATTCTGGAGTAGTTCCTGAGGATTGGAGGGTAGCTAATGTAACACCACTTTTTAAAGTAGTGAGAGAGAAAATGGGGACTTACAGACCAGTTAGTTTAAAATCGGTAGTACATTTGGAAAGTGGTGAAATCATTAGACAAAGTTAGCATGGTTTTACGAAAGGTAAATCATGTCTGACGAATCTTATAGAATTTTTCAAGGATGTAACTAGCAGAGTTGATAAGGGAGAACCAGTGGATGTGTTATATCTAGACTTTCAGAAGGCGTTTGACAAGGTCCCACATAAGAGATTAGTATACAAACTTAAAGCGCATGGTATTGGGGGTTGAGTATTGATGTGGATAGAGAACTAGCTGGCAAGACAGGAAGCAAAGGGTAGGAGTAAACGGGCCCTTTTCAGAATGGTAGGCAGTGACTAGTGGGGTACCGCAAGGCTCAGTGCTGGGACCCCAGCTATTTACAATATGTATTAATGATTTGGACGAGGAATTGAATGCAACATCTCCCAAGTTTGTGGATGACACTAAGCTGGGGGGTAGTTTTAGGTGTGAGGAGGATGCTAGGAGGCTGCAAGGTGACTTGGATAGGTTGGGTGAGTGGACAAATGTGAGGTTATTCACCTCGGTGGCAAAAACAGGAGGGTAGATTATTATCTTAATGGTGGCAAATTAGGAAAAGGGGAGATGCAACGCGACCTGGGTGTCATGGTACACCAATCATTGAAAGTAGGCATGCAGGTGCAGCAGGCAGTGAAGAAAGCAAACGGTATGTTAGCATTCATAGCAAAAGGATTTTTACTATAGGAGCAGGGAGGTTCTACTGCAGTTGTACAGGGTTTTGGTGAGACCACATTTGGAGTATTGCGTGCAGTTTTGGTCTCCAAATCTGAGAAAAGACATTAGAAACATAGAAATTAGGTGCAGGAGTGGAGCCTGCACCACCATTCAATATCGATGACTGCTTTGGTGTCACCTCCTGCACCCACACACAACTGACTGACTTCATCCATTTCACCACCAACTTCCATCCGGCACTCAAAAACTTGGACCATTTCTGATGTTTCCCTACCATTCCTTGACCTCACCATCTCTATTGCAGGTGATACACTCCTGACCGACATCCACTACAAACCAACTGACTCCCACAGTTACCTGGACTACTCTTCCTCCCACCCTGCTTCCTGTAAGGACTCATCCCCTATTCCCAATTCCTCCGTCTACGCCGCATCTGCTCCCAGGATGAGGTGTTCCACACCAGGTCATCACAAATGTCCTCCTTCTTCAGAGAGCGGGGATTCCCCTCCCCACTATAGATGAGGCTCGCACCAGGGTCTCCTCCATACCCCGCAACACTGCCCTCTCTCCCCATTCCCCCACTTGCAACAAGGGCAGAGTCCCCCTGGTCCTCTCCTTTCACCCCACCAGCCGGCACATACAACATAGTCCTCCACCAGTTTCGCCACCTCCAACGTGACCCCTCCACTCGCCACATCTTCCCATCTCCCCCCTGTCTGCCTTCCGCAAAGACCGCTCCCTCCGCAACTCCCTTGTCAATTCCTCCCTTCCCGCTCCACCCCTTCCCCGGGCACTTTCCCTTGCAACCGCAAGAGATGCTACACTTGTCCCTTCACCTCCCCCCTCCACTCCTTTCAGGGACCCAAGCAGTCCTTCCAGCTCCGACAGAGGTTCACCTGCACCTCCTCCAACCTCATCTACTGCATCTGTTGCTCCAGATGCCAGCTGATCTACATCGGTGAGACGAAGCGGAGGCTTGGCGATCGTTTCGCCAAACATCTCCGCTCGGTCCGCAATAACCAACCCGACCTCCCGGAGGCTCAACACCTCAACTCCCCCTCCCATTCCGTATCCGACCTCTCAGTCCTGGGCCTCCTCCACGGCCAGAGTGAGCAACACTGCAAGTCGGAGAAACAGCACCTCATATTCCGCTTGGGGAGTCTGCATCCTCTGGACTTAAACATTGAATTTTCTCAATTCTGTTAACCCTTGCTGCCTCCTCCCCTTCCCACCTCAGCCCTGGCATTCCCCCTCTCTCTCTCTCTCCCACCCAAGTCGCACTAGCTTCTCATTTTCACACTATAAACAGCTTACAATGGCCTGTTTCCTTTATCATCGATACTGTTTTGCATATCTTTCATTCATTGTTCTTTATCTCTCCACATCACCGTCTATATCTCTCATTTCCCTGATCCCTAGCCAGTCTGAAGAAGGGTTTAGGCCCGAAACGTCACCTATCTCCTTTGCTCATTAGATGCTGCTGCACCCGCTGAGTTTCTCCAGCCTTTTGTGTACCCACCATTCAATATGATCATGGCTGATCATCCAACTCAGTATCCCATACCTGCCTTCTCTCCTTGCCCTCTGATCCCCTTAGTTAGAAACATACAAACATTCTTGCCATAGAGGGGGTACAATAAAGGTTCACCAGACTGATTCCTGGGATGTCAGGACTTTCATATGAGGAAAGAATGGATAGACTTGGCTTGCTGGCATTTAGAAGACTGAGGGGGGATCTTGTAGAAACTTACAAAATTCTTAAGGGGTTGGACAGGCTAGATGCTGGAAGATTGTTCCCGATGTTGGAGGTCCAGAACAAGGGGTCACAGTCTAAGGATAAGGGGGAATTCCTTTAGGACCAAGATGAGGAGAGTGGTGGGTAGCTGGAATTATCTGCCACAGAAGGTAGTTGAGGCCAGTTCATTGGTTATATTTAAGAGGGAGTTCGATGTGGCCCTTGTGGTTAAAGGGATCAGGGGGTATGGAGAGGAGGCAGGTACAGGATACTGAGTTGGATGATCAGCCATGATCATATTGAATGGCGGTGCAGGCTCGAAGGGACGAATGGCCTCTATTCCTGCACCTATTGTCTATGTTTCTATGACTTCAAATCACTAACGTGACATTGGTTTGTTTTGTATATAACTTGGTCTGTGTGAATATGGTTATGGAGTTGGTACAAAGGTGAGGCCCTCGTTTAGACCCTTCTCTTGGGCTTTAGTGTGGATGAAGGTTTGGGAAAGATTAACTGTTTTCTCTAAGTGGGCTCGGCCTCTCTCCGCTTTGCCCTAACCCTAATTTAAAGACGACATTGCCCCTCCCCCTCGTTAGGGTTTATTCACTAAAGTTGTGGTCTGGGCCTACTTGAAGGAGTTTAACAGGGACCACTGGTATGTACTTGTGTCTGTATTTAGTAATGCGTTTCTGCCTGTACCTGGCTGTTGGTCAGGGTGGGGACAGTGAGGGGGATGTATGGGGGGTGAGATATTGGTTCCACATGTCAATGTGGTGGATTTCCCTTTGCCAGCATGATGCCAATGATCACCATCTCCTGTCAGCACTTGACTGGATGGCACTGCGTTCTGTCTCTGGGCTTTGTGTGGTGTGTACTTGTGCTTGAGGAAACGGTGACCTGAAGACTCTTCCAATCTGAGGTCTTGGCTGGAGAACGGACACTTTGGTCTGGCCCAATGGATCATTACCCTTGTCCAACTCTACTTGCCTTCATTAGGCTCCCCACTTTCTCATTGTCTTGGCCTTCATCCTAACGTTATTTATTCTGGGTTTTGGCCATGCCGTGGAGCTAATAAACAGTGCTGGCAGAATTTGGTGGGTCTGGCAACATCTGTAGAGGAAATGGACAGATGACATCAGCTTGGAAACCTTCAGACTGGAGTAGTGGGAGAAGGTTGGGAAAGGGAAATGCGGCAAAGCTTGACAAGTGATGGTTGGATACAGGTGAGGGGATGATGGGCAGATGGTGGAGAAAAGGACAAAGGCTAGAGGTGAAAAGGTGACAACATTCCAGAGGTGTGAAATGTAAAGCTGGAGCGAGGTATGCGGGTGTAATGGGACCAGAGGGGATAAAAGGGAATGTGATTTGGAGATGGGGATGAGCATACTGATGAAGGGACACCCCCTCTTTCCCTACACTCCCCACCCTGGTGTGACCTCACTCAACAGTCCAGTCACCCTCCTCCTTTCCCCTCTAATGTACGCTTATCCCTGTCTCACATTCCCATCTTCCCCAGATCCCTCCCTCTGGCTTTGCATGTCACACTTCTTCTTGTCTGACACTTGTCTCCTCTTCACCTCTAGCCTTTGTCACTACTCCCCTATCTGCTAATCAGCCCCCAACTGTATCCAGCATCACTCACCATGCTTTGTCCTGCTCCCATCTCTTTCCAGCTTTCTCCCAACTCCATCAGACTGAAGAAAGATCCTGATCTGAAACATCTTTCCATTCCTTTGCAGTCGAGCAGATGGTGCCACTGAGTACCACCAGCACTGTTTCTGACCTAGGTATTCCTTGGTTAAAGTTATCCTAGGGAAAGTGAGTTTAATAGTCATTGGCTCATTATAATTTACCAATCCTGCCCCTTCCATTCACCCTACTGTAGTTCTTTAGAGTTGGTCTAAATCTATATTTGGTTTGGCGAGTGTCTGCGTTGCTGCAATCTGTTTGCTTTCTTCTTTCATCTTCTGAATAATTTGTGTTTGTTTCCACCAAAGGTCTCCAATGACTAGACCTGTTCTGCTGGAAGTGTCTGCTGGGGTTAAACTGTCTCTTCCCATTCTGCCAAATGTTGGTGTAAGATGGAATGAACTTCTTCCCCATTGCTGTTCTCCTGATACACAAGTCTCATTTAATTCAATGTTTTTGTTGGCTACAGTAGAGTCTGGTCTGTTGCGGTCGGGTTTCCTCTGATATTGTGAACTGCTGCACGCCCTGTAACGTTCCTGCAACTTTATCCAGTCTATCTGGATGTGATCTTCATGGAGATGATATGAAGGTAAGGCTCCTATTTCAACCCCTCTTTTGGTTTCAGTGGGGATATGTTTTTGAAAGATTAACAATGGGGTTTCCTAATTATTTTTGGTCAAGGGTTTTATAATTCAGGATGCTGGATCTTTAGTGATAAAAGCAGAGCTGGAGGAACTCAATGGGTCGGGCAGCATCTGTAGGCTGGCTCAGAGATTTGTAGGTTAATTGGTTTTAGTAAACTGTCCCTAGTGTGTAGGTTAGTGCTAGTGTACGGGGTGATTGCTGGATTGTCCGGACTCGGTGGGCCAGACGGCCAGTTTCCACACTATCTCGAATTATTTTTTATTCACGGTTCTTTCAACTCGTGGCGCTGGAATCTTGAGCATAAACAACAGTGCTGGAGGAACTTGGTGGGTCAGGCAGTATCTGAAGAAATGGACAGATGACTAATCGGGTCGGGAGCCTTCAGACTGAAATACGGGAGAAAGCTGGAAATGAGGTGGGGGTTGGGCACAGCCTGACAGGTGATGGGTGGATTACAGGTGAGTGGGTGATGGGTGGAGTAAGTGACAAAGGCTGAAGGTGAAAGTGATAAAACGTGTTGGATAAGGACAAGAACTGTGAAATGTAAAACTAGAGGGAGGTGGGGTGGGAACGTAAAAGTGAAATATGGGACAAGAAGATGAGTGTACTTCCCTTCACCCCAACACCCTGGTGTGCTAATTGACTGATTAACTAATTACTTAACTCACTAACTAACACTGGTCCTTTCCCTTCCACTGTACGTTCATCTCAAACAGTCCTGTATTTCCCTCTCTCCCTTCCACCAATATCTCTCCTAGTTTTATATTTCAGTTCTCTCCTTACTTGGCATTTTGTCCCTTTCAACTTGAGCCTTTGGCACTCACTCCATCCATATGCTAATCACGCCTCGCATGTACCACCTATTTCCTTGCTGGCTTTGTCCTGCGTGCCTCTGCCTCTTTTCACTCTCTTTCATCAGTCTGGGGAAGGTTGCTGACCTGAGATGTCATCTGTCCATTCCACTTGCAGTCGGGCATATTGTGCCTGAACTGCTGAATGCCTCCAGCACTTTGTCTTTAGATAGAGCCATGTTCCCAGGTTAATGTAATTGTAGTTGGCTCCTGTTACAGGGAAAGTAGAGTTTAATATTTGATGTAATCATTTGACTGATTTGTACATCTTTGTCAGCTCTATCGGGATCTGGTCTTTCTGGCGAATACTTTAAGGTAAGGCCCCTGTTTCAAAACCTCTCTTGGGTTTCAGTGTTTGAGGGAAAGATTGGGCAGCACAGTGGTAGAGTTGCTGCCTCACAGCGCCAGAGACCTGGGTTCAATCCTGACAACATGTGTTGTCTGTATAGTTTGTATGTTCTCCCTGTGACCATATGGGTTTTCTCCAGATGTTCTGGCTTCCGACACCAAAGACATTCAGATTTGCAGGTTAATTGGTTTTAGTAAAGTGTGTAGGATAGTGCTCGAGTATGGGGTGATTGCTGGATTGTGCTGACTTAGTGGACCAGAGGGCCTGTTTCCACGCTTTAGTTGGTCTTGGTGTATTTATTTTAGTACAATGTGAAGAAGGGTCCTGCTGTGAAACGTCACCTATCCATGTTCTCCACAGATGCTGCCTGACCCGCTGAGTTACTCCAGCACTCTGTGAAACGTCACCTATCCATGTTCTCCAGATGCTGCCTGACCCACTGAGTAACTCCAGCACTCTGTGAAACGTCACAGGGGAATAGATAGGCGTTTCTGCGGCCGCAAGCGAGACTCCAGGATGGTATGTTGCCTCCCTGGTGCAAGGATCAGGGATGTCACTGAACGGCTGCAGAACATTCTGGAGGGGGAGGGTGAACAGCCAGTTGTCGTGGTGCATATTGGCACCAACGATATAGGCAAAAAAGGGATGAGGTCCTACCAGGTGAATTTAGGGAGCTAGGAGATGAATTTAAAAGTAGGACCTCAAAGGTAATAATCTCTGGATTATTACCAGTACCACGGGCCAGTCAGAGTAGAAATAGGAGGATATTGCAGATGAATACGTGGCTTGAAAAATGGTGCAAGGGGGAGGGATTCAAATTTTTAGGGCACTGGAACCATTTCTGTGGGAGGTGGGACCAGTACAAACAGGACGGTCTGCACCTGGGCTGGAATGGAACCAATGTCCTTGGGGGAGTGTTTGCTAGTGCTGTCGGGGAGGATTTAAACTAATGTGGCAGGGGATGGGCACGAGCAGAGAGGCAGGTGGGTGTAAAATGAGGGTAGAAGCAATAAGGAGCAAGGTGAAAAGTAAAAGTGGCAGGCAGACAAAACCAGGGCAAAAATCAAAAAAGGCCACTTTTCAACATAATTGCATAAGGGGTAAGAGTGTTGTAAAAACAAGCCAGAAGGCTTTGTGTCTCAATGCAAGGAGTATTTGTAATGAGGTGGATGAGTTGAACGTACAGATAGCTATTAATGAGTATGATATAGTTGGGATCGCGGAGACATGGCTCCAGGGTGACCAAGGCTGGGAGCTGAACATCCAGGGATATTCAATATTCGGGAGGGATAGAGAGAAAGGAAAAGGAGGTGGGGTAGCGTTGCTGGTTAGAGAGGAGATTAATGCAATGGAAAGGAAGGACATTAGCTTGGAGCATGTGGAATTGGTATGGGTAGAGCTGCGAAACAAGGGGCAGAAAACGCTAGTGGGAGTTGTGTACAGGCCACCTAACGGTAGTAGTGGAGTTGGGGATGGTATCAAACAGGAAATTAGAAATGCGTGCGACAAAGGTAAAACGGTTATAATGGGTGACTTCAATCTACATATAGATTGGGCGAATCAAATTGGCAGGGGTGCTGAGGAAGAGTATGGAAAGTATGTGGGATAGTTATCTAAATCAACATGTAGAGGAACGAACGGGAGAGCGGGCTATTTTAGACTGGGTTTTTAGTAATGAGGAAGGGGTGGTTAGCTGTCTTGTTGTATGTGGCCCCTTGGGCAAGAGTGACCATAATAGGGTGGAGTTCTTCATTAGGATGGAGAGTGATGTTGTTAATTCAGAAACAATGGTTCTGAACTTAAAGAAAGGTAACTTTTAGTGTATGAGATGTGAATTGGCCAAGTTGACTGGCAATTAATTATAAAAGGGTTGATGGTGGATATGCAATGGAAGACATTTAAAGACTGCATGGATGAACTACAAAAATTGTTCATCCCAGTTTGGCAAAAGAATAAATCAAGGAAGGTAGTGCATCCGTGGATAACAAGGGAAATCAGGGATAGTATCAAAGCAAAGGATGATGCGTACAAAGTATCCAGAAAAAGCAGCATACCAGAGGACTGGGAGAAATTCAGAGACCAGCAGAGGAGGACGAAGGGCTTAATTACGAAAGGAAAAATAGATTATGAAAGAAAAGTGGCAGGGAACATAAAAACTGACTGCAAAGGTTTTTATAGATATGTGAAGAGAAAGAGATTAATTAAAACAAATGTAGGTCCCTTGCAGTCAGAAACGGGTGAGTTGATCATGGGGAACAAGGATATGGCGGACCAATTGAATAACTACTTTGGTTCCGTCTTCAATAAGGAAGACATAAATAATCTGCTGGAAATAGCAGGGGACCGTGGGTCAAAGGAGGAGAGTAAAATCCAGGTTAGTCGGGAAGTGGTGTTGGGTAAATTGAATGTATTAAAGGCCGATAAATCCCCAGTTAGAATCAGTTATTAAAGATGGGATAGCAGCACAATTGGAAAGTGGTGAAATCATTGGACAAAGTCAGCATGGATTTACGAAAGGTAAATCATGTCTGATGAATCTTGTGGAATTTTTTGAGGATGTAACTAGTAGCGTGGATAGGGGGGAACCAATGGGTGTGGTGTATCTGGACTTTCAGAAGGCTTTTGACAAGGTCCCACATAAGTGATTAGTATACAAACTTAAAGCATACGGCATTGGGGGTTCAGTATTGATGTGGATAGAGAACTGGCTGGCAAACAGGAAGCAAAGAGTAGGAGTAAACTGGTCCTTTTCACCATGGCAGGCAGTGACTAGTGGGGTACCACAAGGCTCAGTGCTGGGACCCCAGCTATTTACAATATGTATTAATGATCTGGATGAGGGAATTGAAGGCAATATCTCCCAAGTTTGCAGATGACACTAAGCTGGGGGGCAGTGTTAGCTGTGAGGGGGATGCTAGGAGACTGCAAGGTGACTTGGACAGGCTGGGTGAGTGGGCAAATGTTTGGCAGATGCAGTATAATGTGGATCAATGTGAGGTTATCCACTTTGGTGGCAAAAACAGGAAAGCGCGCTATCATCTAAATGGTGGCCAATTAGGAAAAGGAGCGATGCAGCGAGACCTGGGTGTCATGGTACACCAGTCATTGTAGGCATGCAGGTGCAGCAGGCAGAGAAGAAAGCGAATGGTATGTTAGCTTTCATAGCAAAAGGATTTGAGTATAGGAGCAGGGAGGTTCTACTTCAGTTGTGCATGGTATTGGTGAGACCACACCTGGAGTATTGCGTACAGTTTTGGTCTCCAAATCTGAGGAAGGACATTATTGCATTAGAGGGAGTGCAGAGAAGGTTCACCAGATTGATTCCTGGGATGCCAGGACTGTCTTATGAAGAAAGACGGGATATACTTGGTTTACACTCTCTAGAATTTAGGAGATTGAGGCGATCTTATAGAAACGTACAAAATTCGTAAGGAGTTGGACAGGCTAGATGCAGGAAGATTGTTCCCGATGTTGGAGAAGTCCAGGACAACGGGTCACAGCTTAAGGATAAGGGGGAAATCCTTTAAGACCGAGATGAGAAATACTTTTTTCACAGTGGCGAGTCTGTGGAAGTCTCTGCCACAGAGGGTAGTTGAGGCCAGTTCATTCTCTATATTTAAGAGGGAGTTAGATGTGGCCCTTGTGGCTAAGGGGATCAGAGGGTATGGAGAGAAGGCAGGTACGGGATACTGAGTTGGATGATCAGCCATGATCATATTGAATGGCGGTGCATGCTTGAAGGGCCGGATGGCCTCTACTCCTGCACCTATTTTCTATGTTACCTATCCATGTTCTCCACAGATGCTGCCTGACCCGCTGAGTTACTCCAGCACTCTGTGAAACGTCACCTATCCATGTTCTCCACAGATGCAGGCTAACCTGCTGAGTTACTCCAGCGCTGTCAATTTTTTTGTAAACCAGCATCTGCAGTTCCTTGATTTTCATCCTAAATATTTCCTGGTTTCAGGGTTTTTACAAACTTTGGCATCTGGGCAATGGGTGCATTATGGGGAAAGGAAACTGGCCACAAAGCAATAAAGCTCCATTTTACAGAAAATAGAGCAATTATATGTAATTTCTAGACGGCACTCCCAATGTGCAGTGAATAACGGGTTGCCCCAATTTGTGGGCAACACTCCCACCATGTGGTGATCCACTGCACTGCAGACCCATCCAGTTTGTGGTCTGAAATGTAAAACCAGGGTGAGGTGGAGTTGGAAGGTAAAAGGGAAATATGGGACAAGTAGTTGAGAGATGAGCATACTTCCCTTTATTATGTAAAAACTAAATAATAATTAAATAAAAACAACTAAATACTAACTAAATAATAATAAAAAATAAATAATAACTAGGTTAGGGTTAGCTAACCGTAATAACTAAATAACAACATAATAATAATTAAATAACTAAATAATAACTAAATATGAATAATTAAATAATAACTAAATAATAATAACTAAATAACAACTACTAACTAGTCCTTTCTTGTACGTTCGTCTCCAAGTCCCATATTTCCCTCTCTCCCTTCGATCCATATCTCCCTTAGTTTCATATTTCTGTTCTCTCCTTATTTTGCTTTTTGTCCCTTTCACCTTGAGCCTTTGGCACTCACTGCATCCATGTGCTAATCATGCCTCGCATGTACCACATATTTACTTGCTGGCTTTGTCCTGCGTGTCTCTGCCTCTTTTCAGACTCTTTCATCAGTCTGAGGAAGGTTGCTGACCTGAGATTTAATCTGTCCATTTGACTTGCAGTCAGGCAGATTGTGCCTGAACTGCTGAATGCCTCCAGCACTTTGTCTTTGGACAGAGCCATGTTACCTTGTTGTAGTTGGCTCCTGTTACAGTCAAATTAGAGTTTAATATTTTTGACTGAAGCTCGGGGGGGTTGGGTTTTTCCAGGTATTTTTAACCATCTGGACACCACTGAATGTTTGTTTATATCTAGCGTTTAAATGTCCACGTGAAGAGTAAGGCATTGGGTAACAAGGTTGGGAGAACACTTGTGAAAGATAATGGGTATTTGATGTAACTGGGGTGTTGCTGTGCTTGTAAATTGTGTCAGTGCTGGAACAACTCGATGGGTGCAGCATCACTAGAGAACATGAATTGGTAATTCTGGGTTGGGACTCTTCAGACCTTAAACCCTTAAGGTAGTCTAAATATACTCGACTACCTTAATATTAGTCCAACCTGTAGGAGTTCTGACCGCAGAGACACAACGGTCGTCGTTGGAGATGCATCTCCAAGCATTGTCCACATGTCCCAAGTGTTTTTACCTTGAGGACTAGAATCTTCTCACCCAGGGCTATCTGACCCACTGAGTTGCTCCCGCACTTTCTCTAATTGTAGAAAAGGACGTTGGAACGTTTCAAACATTAAAATGTTATGTTAATTTGATTTTTCAGCATCAAGTCTTCCTGGATTTCATAGGAAGGTAAGGTATATATTTCTAACCATCTTCAGTTTAATGGGATAAATGTGTTATTATTGATTGATTTTCCAAATTTGTTTCTTCAACATGGAGGAGCTCGCAGTCTCTGGTAGAGACCGATGTCGAAGCTCCAAAGAACGCAAAAGGTTCGGCTAGACCCCGAGTGAGCTGGATTCAACCCCCTGATGCAGGACCCACGACACGGACGGCCCGACCGCTGACTACGGGAGTGGAGATCGTCCCGTCAACGGGAGGCCAAAGAAGGGAAGAGTTTGAACTTTGTGTTGTGTTGCTTTTTATTGGTATGAGTGCATGGTAAATGAAATTCCTCGTGTTGCAAAGCATACTTTTTTGCAACACCAGCCACCCCATGCTTGAATCGTGAATAAATACACAGTGCTGGAGGAACTTGATGGGTTTGACAACCTCTGAAGAAATGGACAGATGACTAATCGGGTTGGGAGCTCTCGGTCTGAAATACGGGGGAGAGCTGGAAATGAGGTGGGGGTTGGGCACTGCCTGACAGGTGATGGGTGGATTTCAGGTGAGTGGGTGATGGGCAAATGGATGGAGTAAGTGCTGAAGGTGAAAGTGATCAAACATGTTGGATAAGGACAGGAACTGTAATGTAAAACCAGAGTGAGGTGGGGCTGGAAGGTAAAAGTGAAATATGGGACAAGGAGTTGAGAGATGAGCATACTTCCCATCATTAACTAAGTAATAACTAAATAAATAACAATAACGAAAGAGTAATAACTAAGGGACCACTAAATAGGACCACTAAATAGGACCACTAAATAGGACCACTAAATAGGACCACTAAATAGGACCTTTCTTGTATGCTCATCTCTCAAACAGTCCCATATTCCCTCTTTCCCTTCCACCCATATCTCTCCTAGTTTCATATTTCAGTTCTGTCCTTATTTGGCATTTTGTACTTTTCACCTTGAGCCTTTGACACTCACTCCATCCATATGCTAATCACGCCTCACATGTACCACCTATTTACTTGCTGGCTTTGTCCTGCGTGCCTCTGCCTCTTTTCACTCTCATCAGACTGATTTCCTTCCTCAGACTGATCACTTTATGAGTCTGAAGAAGGTTGCTGACCTGAGATGTCATTTGTCCTTTGCACTTGCAGTCGGGCATATTGTGCCTGAACTGCTGAATGCCTCCAGCTCTTTGGCTTTGGACAGAGCCATGTTCCCTGGTTGTAGTTGGCTCCTGCTACAGGGAAAGTGGAGTTTAATGTTTTTGACTGAAGCTCTTGGGGGTTGGGTTTTTCAAGGTATTTTTAACTATCTGGACATCACTGAATGTTTGTTTAAATGTCCAAGTGGAGAGTAAGGCATTGGGCTACAAGGTTGGGAGATATAATTGTTATTTGATGTAACTGGGGTGTTGCTGTGCTTGTAAATTGTGTCAGTGCTGGAGCAACTCGATGGGTGCAGCAACATCACTGGAGAACATGGATTGGTAATTCTGGGTTGGGACTCTTTCGACCTTAAACTCTTAAGGTAGTCTAAATATATTCGACTACCTTAATATTAGTCCAACCTGTAGGAGTCCTGACCGCAGAGACACAACGATCCTCGTTGGAGATGCATCTCCAGGCATTGTCCACATGTCCCAAGTGTTTTTACCTTGAGGACTAGAATCTTCTCACCCAGGGCTATCTGACCCACTGAGTTGCTCCCGCACTTTCTCTAATTGTAGAAAAGGATGTTGGAACGTTTCAAACATTAAAATGTTATGTTAATTTGATTTTTCAGCATCAAGCCTTCCTGGATTTCATAGGAAGGTAAGGTATATATTTCTAACCATCTTCAGTTTAATGGGATAAATGTGTTATTATTGATTGATTTTCCAAATTTGTTTCTTCAACATGGAGGAGCTCGCAGTCTCTGGTAGAGACCGATGTCGAAGCTCCAAAGAACGCAAAAGGTTCGGCTAGACCCCGAGTGAGCTGGATTCAACCCCCTGATGCAGGACCCACGACACGGACGGCCCGACCGCTGACTACGGGAGTGGAGATCGTCCCGTCAACGGGAGGCCAAAGAAGGGAAGAGTTTGAACTTTGTGTTCTGTTGCTTTTTATTGGTATGAGTGTATGGTAAAAGAAATTCCTCATGTTGCAAAGCATACTTTTTTGCAACACCAGCCACCCCATGCTTGAATCGTGAGTAAATACACAGTGCTGGAGGAACTTGATGGGTTTGACAACCTCTGAAGAAATGGACAGATGACTAATCGGGTTGGGAGCTCTCAGTCTGAAATACGGGGGAGAGCTGGAAATGAGGTGGGGGTTGGGCACTGCCTGACAGGTGATGGGTGGATTTCAGGTGAGTGGGTGATGGGCAAATGGATGGAGTAAGTGCTGAAGGTGAAAGTGATCAAACATGTTGGATAAGGACAGGAACTGTAATGTAAAACCATAGTGAGGTGGGGCTGGAAGGTAAAAGTGAAATATGGGACAAGGAGTTGAGAGATGAGCATACTTCCCTTTATTAACTAAGTAATAACTAAATAAATAACAATAACGAAAGAGTAATAACTAAGGGACCACTAAATAGGACCACTAAATAGGACCACTAAATAGGACCACTAAATAGGACCTTTCTTGTATGCTCATCTCTCAAACAGTCCCATATTCCCTCTTTCCCTTCCACCCATATCTCTCCTAGTTTCATATTTCAGTTTTGTCCTTATTTGGCATTTTGTTCCTTTCACCTTGAGCCTTTGACACTCACTCCATCCATATGCTAATCACGCCTCACATGTACCACCTATTTACTTGCTGGCTTTGTCCTGCGTGCCTCTGCCTCTTTTCACTCTCATCAGACTGATTTCCTTCCTCAGACTGATCACTTTATGAGTCTGAAGAAGGTTGCTGACCTGAGATGTCATTTGTCCTTTGCACTTGCAGTCGGGCATATTGTGCCTGAACTGCTGAATGACTCCAGCTCTTTGGCTTTGGACAGAGCCATGTTCCCTGGTTGTAGTTGGCTCCTGCTACAGGGAAAGTGGAGTTTAATGTTTTTGACTGAAGCTCTTGGGGGTTGGGTTTTTCAAGGTATTTTTAACTATCTGGACACCACTGAATGTTTGTTTAAATGTCCAAGTGGAGAGTAAGGCATCGGGCTACAAGGTTGGGAGATATAATTGTTATTTGATGTAACTGGGGTGTTGCTGTGCTTGTAAATTGTGTCAGTGCTGGAGCAACTCGATGGGTGCAGCAACATCACTGGAGAACATGGATTGGTAATTCTGGGTTGGGACTCTTCCGACCTTAAACTCTTAAGGTAGTCTAAATATATTCGACTACCTTAATATTAGTCCAACCTGTAGGAGTCCTGACCGCAGAGACACAACGATCCTCGTTGGAGATGCATCTCCAGGCATTGTCCACATGTCCCAAGTGTTTTTACCTTGAGGACTAGAATCTTCTCACCCAGGGCTATCTGACCCACTGAGTTGCTCCCGCACTTTCTCTAATTGTAGAAAAGGATGTTGGAACGTTTCAAACATTAAAATGTTATGTTAATTTGATTTTTCAGCATCAAGCCTTCCTGGATTTCATAGGAAGGTAAGGTATATATTTCTAACCATCTTCAGTTTAATGGGATAAATGTGTTATTATTGATTGATTTTCCAAATTTGTTTCTTCAACATGGAGGAGCTCGCAGTCTCTGGTAGAGACCGATGTCGAAGCTCCAAAGAACGCAAAAGGTTCGGCTAGACCCCGAGTGAGCTGGATTCAACCCCCTGATGCAGGACCCACGACACGGACGGCCCGACCGCTGACTACGGGAGTGGAGATCGTCCCGTCAACGGGAGGCCAAAGAAGGGAAGAGTTTGAACTTTGTGTTCTGTTGCTTTTTATTGGTACGAGTGTATGGTAAAAGAAATTCCTCATGTTGCAAAGCATACTTTTTTGCAACACCAGCCACCCCATGCTTGAATCGTGAGTAAATACACAGTGCTGGAGGAACTTGATGGGTTTGACAACCTCTGAAGAAATGGACAGATGACTAATCGGGTTGGGAGCTCTCGGTCTGAAATACGGGGGAGAGCTGGAAATGAGGTGGGGGTTGGGCACTGCCTGACAGGTGATGGGTGGATTTCAGGTGAGTGGGTGATGGGCAAATGGATGGAGTAAGTGCTGAAGGTGAAAGTGATCAAACATGTTGGATAAGGACAGGAACTGTAATGTAAAACCAGAGTGAGGTGGGGCTGGAAGGTAAAAGTGAAATATGGGACAAGGAGTTGAGAGATGAGCATACTTCCCTTCATTAACTAAATAATAACTAAATAAATAACAATAACGAAAGAGTAATAACTAAGGGACCACTAAATAGGACCACTAAATAGGACCACTAAATAGGACCACTAAATAGGACCACTAAATAGGACCTTTCTTGTATGCTCATCTCTCAAACAGTCCCATATTCCCTCTTTCCCTTCCACCCATATCTCTCCTAGTTTCATATTTCAGTTCTGTCCTTATTTGGCATTTTGTTCCTTTCACCTTGAGCCTTTGACACTCACTCCATCCATATGCTAATCACGCCTCACATGTACCACCTATTTACTTGCTGGCTTTGTCCTGCGTGCCTCTGCCTCTTTTCACTCTCATCAGACTGATTTCCTTCCTCAGACTGATCACTTTATGAGTCTGAAGAAGGTTGCTGACCTGAGATGTCATTTGTCCTTTGCACTTGCAGTCGGGCATATTGTGCCTGAACTGCTGAATGCCTCCAGCTCTTTGGCTTTGGACAGAGCCATGTTCCCTGGTTGTAGTTGGCTCCTGCTACAGGGAAAGTGGAGTTTAATGTTTTTGACTGAAGCTCTTGGGGGTTGGGTTTTTCAAGGTATTTTTAACTATCTGGACACCACTGAATGTTTGTTTAAATGTCCAAGTGGAGAGTAAGGCATCGGGCTACAAGGTTGGGAGATATAATTGTTATTTGATGTAACTGGGGTGTTGCTGTGCTTGTAAATTGTGTCAGTGCTGGAGCAACTCGATGGGTGCAGCAACATCACTGGAGAACATGGATTGGTAATTCTGGGTTGGGACTCTTCCGACCTTAAACTCTTAAGGTAGTCTAAATATATTCGACTACCTTAATATTAGTCCAACCTGTAGGAGTCCTGACCGCAGAGACGCAACGGTCGTCGTTGGAGATGCATCTCCAGGCATTGTTCCCAAGTGTTTTTACCTTGAGGACTAGAATCTTCTCACCCAGGGCTATCTGACCCACTGAGTTGCTCCCGCACTTTCTCTAATTGTAGAAAAGGACGTTGGAACGTTTCAAACATTAAAATGTTATGTTAATTTGATTTTTCAGCATCAAGTCTTCCTGGATTTCATAGGAAGGTAAGGTATATATTTCTAACCATCTTCAGTTTAATGGGATAAATGTGTTATTATTGATTGATTTTCCAAATTTGTTTCTTCAACATGGAGGAGCTCGCAGTCTCTGGTAGAGACCGATGTCGAAGCTCCAAAGAACGCAAAAGGTTCGGCTAGACCCTGAGTGAGCTGGATTCAACCCCCTGATGCAGGACCCACGACACGGACGGCCCGACCGCTGACTACGGGAGTGGAGATCGTCCCGTCAACGGGAGGCCAAAGAAGGGAAGAGTTTGAACTTTGTGTTCTGTTGCTTTTTATTGGTACGAGTGTATGGTAAAAGAAATTCCTCATGTTGCAAAGCATACTTTTTTGCAACACCAGCCACCCCATGCTTGAATCGTGAGTAAATACACAGTGCTGGAGGAACTTGATGGGTTTGACAACCTCTGAAGAAATGGACAGATGACTAATCGGGTTGGGAGCTCTCGGTCTGAAATACGGGGGAGAGCTGGAAATGAGGTGGGGGTTGGGCACTGCCTGACAGGTGATGGGTGGATTTCAGGTGAGTGGGTGATGGGCAAATGGATGGAGTAAGTGCCAAAGGCTGAAGGTGAAAGTGATCAAACATGTTGGATAAGGACAGGAACTGTAATGTAAAACCAGAGTGAGGTGGGGCTGGAAGGTAAAAGTGAAATATGGGACAAGGAGTTGAGAGATGAGCATACTTCCCTTCATTAACTAAGTAATAACTAAATAAATAACAATAACGAAAGAGTAATAACTAAGGGACCACTAAATAGGACCACTAAATAGGACCACTAAATAGGACCACTAAATAGGACCACTAAATAGGACCTTTCTTGTATGCTCATCTCTCAAACAGTCCCATATTCCCTCTTTCCCTTCCACCCATATCTCTCCTAGTTTCATATTTCAGTTCTGTCCTTATTTGGCATTTTGTTCCTTTCACCTTGAGCCTTTGACACTCACTCCATCCATATGCTAATCACGCCTCACATGTACCACCTATTTACTTGCTGGCTTTGTCCTGCGTGCCTCTGCCTCTTTTCACTCTCATCAGACTGATTTCCTTCCTCAGACTGATCACTTTATGAGTCTGAAGAAGGTTGCTGACCTGAGATGTCATTTGTCCTTTGCACTTGCAGTCGGGCATATTGTGCCTGAACTGCTGAATGCCTCCAGCTCTTTGGCTTTGGACAGAGCCATGTTCCCTGGTTGTAGTTGGCTCCTGCTACAGGGAAAGTGGAGTTTAATGTTTTTGACTGAAGCTCTTGGGGGTTGGGTTTTTCAAGGTATTTTTAACTATCTGGACACCACTGAATGTTTGTTTAAATGTCCAAGTGGAGAGTAAGGCATCGGGCTACAAGGTTGGGAGATATAATTGTTATTTGATGTAACTGGGGTGTTGCTGTGCTTGTAAATTGTGTCAGTGCTGGAGCAACTCGATGGGTGCAGCAACATCACTGGAGAACATGGATTGGTAATTCTGGGTTGGGACTCTTCCGACCTTAAACTCTTAAGGTAGTCTAAATATATTCGACTACCTTAATATTAGTCCAACCTGTAGGAGTCCTGACCGCAGAGACGCAACGGTCGTCGTTGGAGATGCATCTCCAGGCATTGTTCCCAAGTGTTTTTACCTTGAGGACTAGAATCTTCTCACCCAGGGCTATCTGACCCACTGAGTTGCTCCCGCACTTTCTCTAATTGTAGAAAAGGACGTTGGAACGTTTCAAACATTAAAATGTTATGTTAATTTGATTTTTCAGCATCAAGTCTTCCTGGATTTCATAGGAAGGTAAGGTATATATTTCTAACCATCTTCAGTTTAATGGGATAAATGTGTTATTATTGATTGATTTTCCAAATTTGTTTCTTCAACATGGAGGAGCTCGCAGTCTCTGGTAGAGACCGATGTCGAAGCTTCAAAGAACGCAAAAGGTTCGGCTAGACCCTGAGTGAGCTGGATTCAACCCCCTGATGCAGGACCCACGACACGGACGGCCCGACCGCTGACTACGGGAGTGGAGATCGTCCCGTCAACGGGAGGCCAAAGAAGGGAAGAGTTTGAACTTTGTGTTCTGTTGCTTTTTATTGGTACGAGTGTATGGTAAAAGAAATTCCTCATGTTGCAAAGCATACTTTTTTGCAACACCAGCCACCCCATGCTTGAATCGTGAGTAAATACACAGTGCTGGAGGAACTTGATGGGTTTGACAACCTCTGAAGAAATGGACAGATGACTAATCGGGTTGGGAGCTCTCGGTCTGAAATACGGGGGAGAGCTGGAAATGAGGTGGGGGTTGGGCACTGCCTGACAGGTGATGGGTGGATTTCAGGTGAGTGGGTGATGGGCAAATGGATGGAGTAAGTGCTGAAGGTGAAAGTGATCAAACATGTTGGATAAGGACAGGAACTGTAATGTAAAACCAGAGTGAGGTGGGGCTGGAAGGTAAAAGTGAAATATGGGACAAGGAGTTGAGAGATGAGCATACTTCCCTTCATTAACTAAGTAATAACTAAATAAATAACAATAACGAAAGAGTAATAACTAAGGGACCACTAAATAGGACCACTAAATAGGACCACTAAATAGGACCACTAAATAGGACCACTAAATAGGACCTTTCTTGTATGCTCATCTCTCAAACAGTCCCATATTCCCTCTTTCCCTTCCACCCATATCTCTCCTAGTTTCATATTTCAGTTCTGTCCTTATTTGGCATTTTGTTCCTTTCACCTTGAGCCTTTGACACTCACTCCATCCATATGCTAATCACGCCTCACATGTACCACCTATTTACTTGCTGGCTTTGTCCTGCGTGCCTCTGCCTCTTTTCACTCTCATCAGACTGATTTCCTTCCTCAGACTGATCACTTTATGAGTCTGAAGAAGGTTGCTGACCTGAGATGTCATTTGTCCTTTGCACTTGCAGTCGGGCATATTGTGCCTGAACTGCTGAATGCCTCCAGCTCTTTGGCTTTGGACAGAGCCATGTTCCCTGGTTGTAGTTGGCTCCTGCTACAGGGAAAGTGGAGTTTAATGTTTTTGACTGAAGCTCTTGGGGGTTGGGTTTTTCAAGGTATTTTTAACTATCTGGACACCACTGAATGTTTGTTTAAATGTCCAAGTGGAGAGTAAGGCATCGGGCTACAAGGTTGGGAGATATAATTGTTATTTGATGTAACTGGGGTGTTGCTGTGCTTGTAAATTGTGTCAGTGCTGGAGCAACTCGATGGGTGCAGCAACATCACTGGAGAACATGGATTGGTAATTCTGGGTTGGGACTCTTTCGACCTTAAACTCTTAAGGTAGTCTAAATATATTCGACTACCTTAATATTAGTCCAACCTGTAGGAGTCCTGACCGCAGAGACGCAACGGTCGTCGTTGGAGATGCATCTCCAGGCATTGTTCCCAAGTGTTTTTACCTTGAGGACTAGAATCTTCTCACCCAGGGCTATCTGACCCACTGAGTTGCTCCCGCACTTTCTCTAATTGTAGAAAAGGACGTTGGAACGTTTCAAACATTAAAATGTTATGTTAATTTGATTTTTCAGCATCAAGTCTTCCTGGATTTCATAGGAAGGTAAGGTATATATTTCTAACCATCTTCAGTTTAATGGGATAAATGTGTTATTATTGATTGATTTTCCAAATTTGTTTCTTCAACATGGAGGAGCTCGCAGTCTCTGGTAGAGACCGATGTCGAAGCTCCAAAGAACGCAAAAGGTTCGGCTAGACCCCGAGTGAGCTGGATTCAACCCCCTGATGCAGGACCCACGACACGGACGGCCCGACCGCTGACTACGGGAGTGGAGATCGTCCCGTCAACGGGAGGCCAAAGAAGGGAAGAGTTTGAACTTTGTGTTCTGTTGCTTTTTATTGGTACGAGTGTATGGTAAAAGAAATTCCTCATGTTGCAAAGCATACTTTTTTGCAACACCAGCCACCCCATGCTTGAATCGTGAGTAAATACACAGTGCTGGAGGAACTTGATGGGTTTGACAACCTCTGAAGAAATGGACAGATGACTAATCGGGTTGGGAGCTCTCGGTCTGAAATACGGGGGAGAGCTGGAAATGAGGTGGGGGTTGGGCACTGCCTGACAGGTGATGGGTGGATTTCAGGTGAGTGGGTGATGGGCAAATGGATGGAGTAAGTGCCAAAGGCTGAAGGTGAAAGTGATCAAACATGTTGGATAAGGACAGGAACTGTAATGTAAAACCAGAGTAAGGTGGGGCTGGAAGGTAAAAGTGAAATATGGGACAAGGAGTTGAGAGATGAGCATACTTCCCTTCATTAACTAAGTAATAACTAAATAAATAACAATAACGAAAGAGTAATAACTAAGGGACCACTAAATAGGACCACTAAATAGGACCACTAAATAGGACCACTAAATAGGACCTTTCTTGTATGCTCATCTCTCAAACAGTCCCATATTCCCTCTTTCCCTTCCACCCATATCTCTCCTAGTTTCATATTTCAGTTCTGTCCTTATTTGGCATTTTGTTCCTTTCACCTTGAGCCTTTGACACTCACTCCATCCATATGCTAATCACGCCTCACATGTACCACCTATTTACTTGCTGGCTTTGTCCTGCGTGCCTCTGCCTCTTTTCACTCTCATCAGACTGATTTCCTTCCTCAGACTGATCACTTTATGAGTCTGAAGAAGGTTGCTGACCTGAGATGTCATTTGTCCTTTGCACTTGCAGTCGGGCATATTGTGCCTGAACTGCTGAATGCCTCCAGCTCTTTGGCTTTGGACAGAGCCATGTTCCCTGGTTGTAGTTGGCTCCTGCTACAGGGAAAGTGGAGTTTAATGTTTTTGACTGAAGCTCTTGGGGGTTGGGTTTTTCAAGGTATTTTTAACTATCTGGACATCACTGAATGTTTGTTTAAATGTCCAAGTGGAGAGTAAGGCATCGGGCTACAAGGTTGGGAGATATAATTGTTATTTGATGTAACTGGGGTGTTGCTGTGCTTGTAAATTGTGTCAGTGCTGGAGCAACTCGATGGGTGCAGCAACATCACTGGAGAACATGGATTGGTAATTCTGGGTTGGGACTCTTTCGACCTTAAACTCTTAAGGTAGTCTAAATATATTCGACTACCTTAATATTAGTCCAACCTGTAGGAGTCCTGACCGCAGAGACACAACGATCCTCGTTGGAGATGCATCTCCAGGCATTGTCCACATGTCCCAAGTGTTTTTACCTTGAGGACTAGAATCTTCTCACCCAGGGCTATCTGACCCACTGAGTTGCTCCCGCACTTTCTCTAATTGTAGAAAAGGATGTTGGAACGTTTCAAACATTAAAATGTTATGTTAATTTGATTTTTCAGCATCAAGCCTTCCTGGATTTCATAGGAAGGTAAGGTATATATTTCTAACCATCTTCAGTTTAATGGGATAAATGTGTTATTATTGATTGATTTTCCAAATTTGTTTCTTCAACATGGAGGAGCTCGCAGTCTCTGGTAGAGACCGATGTCGAAGCTCCAAAGAACGCAAAAGGTTCGGCTAGACCCCGAGTGAGCTGGATTCAACCCCCTGATGCAGGACCCACGACACGGACGGCCCGACCGCTGACTACGGGAGTGGAGATCGTCCCGTCAACGGGAGGCCAAAGAAGGGAAGAGTTTGAACTTTGTTCTGTTGCTTTTTATTGGTACGAGTGTATGGTAAAAGAAATTCCTCATGTTGCAAAGCATACTTTTTTGCAACACCAGCCACCCCATGCTTGAATCGTGAGTAAATACACAGTGCTGGAGGAACTTGATGGGTTTGACAACCTCTGAAGAAATGGACAGATGACTAATCGGGTTGGGAGCTCTCGGTCTGAAATACGGGGGAGAGCTGGAAATGAGGTGGGGGTTGGGCACTGCCTGACAGGTGATGGGTGGATTTCAGGTGAGTGGGTGATGGGCAAATGGATGGAGTAAGTGCTGAAGGTGAAAGTGATCAAACATGTTGGATAAAGACAGGAACTGTAATGTAAAACCAGAGTGAGGTGGGGCTGGAAGGTAAAAGTGAAATATGGGACAAGGAGTTGAGAGATGAGCATACTTCCCTTTATTAACTAAGTAATAACTAAATAAATAACAATAACGAAAGAGTAATGACTAAGGGACCACTAAATAGGACCACTAAATAGGACCACTAAATAGGACCACTAAATAGGACCACTAAATAGGACCACTAAATAGGACCACTAAATAGGACCACTAAATAGGACCACTAAATAGGACCTTTCTTGTATGCTCATCTCTCAAACAGTCCCATATTCCCTCTTTCCCTTCCACCCATATCTCTCCTAGTTTCATATTTCAGTTCTGTCCTTATTTGGCATTTTGTTCCTTTCACCTTGAGCCTTTGACACTCACTCCATCCATATGCTAATCACGCCTCACATGTACCACCTATTTACTTGCTGGCTTTGTCCTGCGTGCCTCTGCCTCTTTTCACTCTCATCAGACTGATTTCCTTCCTCAGACTGATCACTTTATGAGTCTGAAGAAGGTTGCTGACCTGAGATGTCATTTGTCCTTTGCACTTGCAGTCGGGCATATTGTGCCTGAACTGCTGAATGCCTCCAGCTCTTTGGCTTTGGACAGAGCCATGTTCCCTGGTTGTAGTTGGCTCCTGCTACAGGGAAAGTGGAGTTTAATGTTTTTGACTGAAGCTCTTGGGGGTTGGGTTTTTCAAGGTATTTTTAACTATCTGGACACCACTGAATGTTTGTTTAAATGTCCAAGTGGAGAGTAAGGCATCGGGCTACAAGGTTGGGAGATATAATTGTTATTTGATGTAACTGGGGTGTTGCTGTGCTTGTAAATTGTGTCAGTGCTGGAGCAACTCGATGGGTGCAGCAACATCACTGGAGAACATGGATTGGTAATTCTGGGTTGGGACTCTTCCGACCTTAAACTCTTAAGGTAGTCTAAATATATTCGACTACCTTAATATTAGTCCAACCTGTAGGAGTCCTGACCGCAGAGACGCAACGGTCGTCGTTGGAGATGCATCTCCAGGCATTGTTCCCAAGTGTTTTTACCTTGAGGACTAGAATCTTCTCACCCAGGGCTATCTGACCCACTGAGTTGCTCCCGCACTTTCTCTAATTGTAGAAAAGGACGTTGGAACGTTTCAAACATTAAAATGTTATGTTAATTTGATTTTTCAGCATCAAGTCTTCCTGGATTTCATAGGAAGGTAAGGTATATATTTCTAACCATCTTCAGTTTAATGGGATAAATGTGTTATTATTGATTGATTTTCCAAATTTGTTTCTTCAACATGGAGGAGCTCGCAGTCTCTGGTAGAGACCGATGTCGAAGCTCCAAAGAACGCAAAAGGTTCGGCTAGACCCTGAGTGAGCTGGATTCAACCCCCTGATGCAGGACCCACGACACGGACGGCCCGACCGCTGACTACGGGAGTGGAGATCGTCCCGTCAACGGGAGGCCAAAGAAGGGAAGAGTTTGAACTTTGTGTTCTGTTGCTTTTTATTGGTACGAGTGTATGGTAAAAGAAATTCCTCATGTTGCAAAGCATACTTTTTTGCAACACCAGCCACCCCATGCTTGAATCGTGAGTAAATACACAGTGCTGGAGGAACTTGATGGGTTTGACAACCTCTGAAGAAATGGACAGATGACTAATCGGGTTGGGAGCTCTCGGTCTGAAATACGGGGGAGAGCTGGAAATGAGGTGGGGGTTGGGCACTGCCTGACAGGTGATGGGTGGATTTCAGGTGAGTGGGTGATGGGCAAATGGATGGAGTAAGTGCTGAAGGTGAAAGTGATCAAACATGTTGGATAAGGACAGGAACTGTAATGTAAAACCAGAGTGAGGTGGGGCTGGAAGGTAAAAGTGAAATATGGGACAAGGAGTTGAGAGATGAGCATACTTCCCTTCATTAACTAAGTAATAACTAAATAAATAACAATAACGAAAGAGTAATAACTAAGGGACCACTAAATAGGACCACTAAATAGGACCACTAAATAGGACCACTAAATAGGACCACTAAATAGGACCTTTCTTGTATGCTCATCTCTCAAACAGTCCCATATTCCCTCTTTCCCTTCCACCCATATCTCTCCTAGTTTCATATTTCAGTTCTGTCCTTATTTGGCATTTTGTTCCTTTCACCTTGAGCCTTTGACACTCACTCCATCCATATGCTAATCACGCCTCACATGTACCACCTATTTACTTGCTGGCTTTGTCCTGCGTGCCTCTGCCTCTTTTCACTCTCATCAGACTGATTTCCTTCCTCAGACTGATCACTTTATGAGTCTGAAGAAGGTTGCTGACCTGAGATGTCATTTGTCCTTTGCACTTGCAGTCGGGCATATTGTGCCTGAACTGCTGAATGCCTCCAGCTCTTTGGCTTTGGACAGAGCCATGTTCCCTGGTTGTAGTTGGCTCCTGCTACAGGGAAAGTGGAGTTTAATGTTTTTGACTGAAGCTCTTGGGGGTTGGGTTTTTCAAGGTATTTTTAACTATCTGGACACCACTGAATGTTTGTTTAAATGTCCAAGTGGAGAGTAAGGCATCGGGCTACAAGGTTGGGAGATATAATTGTTATTTGATGTAACTGGGGTGTTGCTGTGCTTGTAAATTGTGTCAGTGCTGGAGCAACTCGATGGGTGCAGCAACATCACTGGAGAACATGGATTGGTAATTCTGGGTTGGGACTCTTTCGACCTTAAACTCTTAAGGTAGTCTAAATATATTCGACTACCTTAATATTAGTCCAACCTGTAGGAGTCCTGACCGCAGAGACGCAACGGTCGTCGTTGGAGATGCATCTCCAGGCATTGTTCCCAAGTGTTTTTACCTTGAGGACTAGAATCTTCTCACCCAGGGCTATCTGACCCACTGAGTTGCTCCCGCACTTTCTCTAATTGTAGAAAAGGACGTTGGAACGTTTCAAACATTAAAATGTTATGTTAATTTGATTTTTCAGCATCAAGTCTTCCTGGATTTCATAGGAAGGTAAGGTATATATTTCTAACCATCTTCAGTTTAATGGGATAAATGTGTTATTATTGATTTTTCCAAATTTGTTTCTTCAACATGGAGGAGCTCGCAGTCTCTGGTAGAGACCGATGTCGAAGCTCCAAAGAACGCAAAAGGTTCGGCTAGACCCCGAGTGAGCTGGATTCAACCCCCTGATGCAGGACCCACGACACGGACGGCCCGACCGCTGACTACGGGAGTGGAGATCGTCCCGTCAACGGGAGGCCAAAGAAGGGAAGAGTTTGAACTTTGTTCTGTTGCTTTTTATTGGTACGAGTGTATGGTAAAAGAAATTCCTCATGTTGCAAAGCATACTTTTTTGCAACACCAGCCACCCCATGCTTGAATCGTGAGTAAATACACAGTGCTGGAGGAACTTGATGGGTTTGACAACCTCTGAAGAAATGGACAGATGACTAATCGGGTTGGGAGCTCTCGGTCTGAAATACGGGGGAGAGCTGGAAATGAGGTGGGGGTTGGGCACTGCCTGACAGGTGATGGGTGGATTTCAGGTGAGTGGGTGATGGGCAAATGGATGGAGTAAGTGCCAAAGGCTGAAGGTGAAAGTGATCAAACATGTTGGATAAGGACAGGAACTGTAATGTAAAACCAGAGTGAGGTGGGGCTGGAAGGTAAAAGTGAAATATGGGACAAGGAGTTGAGAGATGAGCATACTTCCCTTCATTAACTAAGTAATAACTAAATAAATAACAATAACGAAAGAGTAATAACTAAATAGGACCACTAAATAGGACCACTAAATAGGACCACTAAATAGGACCTTTCTTGTATGCTCATCTCTCAAACAGTCCCATATTCCCTCTTTCCCTTCCACCCATATCTCTCCTAGTTTCATATTTCAGTTCTGTCCTTATTTGGCATTTTGTTCCTTTCACCTTGAGCCTTTGACACTCACTCCATCCATATGCTAATCACGCCTCACATGTACCACCTATTTACTTGCTGGCTTTGTCCTGCGTGCCTCTGCCTCTTTTCACTCTCATCAGACTGATTTCCTTCCTCAGACTGATCACTTTATGAGTCTGAAGAAGGTTGCTGACCTGAGATGTCATTTGTCCTTTGCACTTGCAGTCGGGCATATTGTGCCTGAACTGCTGAATGCCTCCAGCTCTTTGGCTTTGGACAGAGCCATGTTCCCTGGTTGTAGTTGGCTCCTGCTACGGGGAAAGTGGAGTTTAATGTTTTTGACTGAAGCTCTTGGGGGTTGGGTTTTTCAAGGTATTTTTAACTATCTGGACACCACTGAATGTTTGTTTAAATGTCCAAGTGGAGAGTAAGGCATCGGGCTACAAGGTTGGGAGATATAATTGTTATTTGATGTAACTGGGGTGTTGCTGTGCTTGTAAATTGTGTCAGTGCTGGAGCAACTCGATGGGTGCAGCAACATCACTGGAGAACATGGATTGGTAATTCTGGGTTGGGACTCTTCCGACCTTAAACTCTTAAGGTAGTCTAAATATATTCGACTACCTTAATATTAGTCCAACCTGTAGGAGTCCTGACCGCAGAGACACAACGGTCGTCGTTGGAGATGCATCTCCAGGCATTGTTCCCAAGTGTTTTTACCTTGAGGACTAGAATCTTCTCACCCAGGGCTATCTGACCCACTGAGTTGCTCCCGCACTTTCTCTAATTGTAGAAAAGGACGTTGGAACGTTTCAAACATTAAAATGTTATGTTAATTTGATTTTTCAGCATCAAGTCTTCCTGGATTTCATAGGAAGGTAAGGTATATATTTCTAACCATCTTCAGTTTAATGGGATAAATGTGTTGTTATTGATTGATTTTCCAAATTTGTTCCTTCAACATGGAGGAGCTCGCAGTCTCTGGTAGAGACAGATGTCGAAGCTCCAAAGAACGCAAAAGGTTCGGCTAGACCCCGAGTGAGCTGGATTGAACCCCCTGATGCAGGACCCACGAAACGGACGGCGCGACCGCTGACTACGGGAGTGGAGATCGTCCTGTCAACGGGAGGCCAAAGAAAGGAAGAGTTTGAACTTTGTGTTCTGTTGCTTTTTATTGGTATGAGTGCATGGTAAATGAAATTCCTCGTGTTGCAAAGCATACTTTTTTGCAACACCAGCCACCCCATGCTTGAATCGTGAGTAAATACACAGTGCTGGAGGAACTTGATGGGTTTGACAACCTCTGAAGAAATGGACAGATGACTAATCGGGTTGGGAGCTCTCGGTCTGAAATACGGGGGAGAGCTGGAAATGAGGTGGGGGTTGGGCACTGCCTGACAGGTGATGGGTGGATTTCAGGTGAGTGGGTGATGGGCAAATGGATGGAGTAAGTGCCAAAGGCTGAAGGTGAAAGTGATCAAACATGTTGGATAAGGACAGGAACTGTAATGTAAAACCAGAGTGAGGTGGGGCTGGAAGGTAAAAGTGAAATATGGGACAAGGAGTTGAGAGATGAGCATACTTCCCTTCATTAACTAAGTAATAACTAAATAAATAACAATAACGAAAGAGTAATAACTAAGGGACCACTAAATAGGACCACTAAATAGGACCACTAAATAGGACCACTAAATAGGACCACTAAATAGGACCACTAAATAGGACCACTAAATAGGACCACTAAATAGGACCACTAAATAGGACCACTAAATAGGACCACTAAATAGGACCACTAAATAGGACCACTAAATAGGACCTTTCTTGTATGCTCATCTCTCAAACAGTCCCATATTCCCTCTTTTCCTTCCACCCATATCTCTCCTAGTTTCATATTTCAGTTCTGTCCTTATTTGGCATTTTGTTCCTTTCACCTTGAGCCTTTGACACTCACTCCATCCATATGCTAATCACGCCTCACATGTACCACCTATTTACTTGCTGGCTTTGTCCTGCGTGCCTCTGCCTCTTTTCACTCTCTTTGATCAGTCTGAGGAAGGTTGTTGACCTGAGGTGTCGTCTGTCCATTCCACTTGCAGCAGTCGGGCAGATTGTGCCTGAGCTGCTGAATGCCTCCAGCAGTTTGTTTTTGGATAGAGCCATGTTCCCTGGTTGTAATTGGCTCCTGTTATAGGGAGAGTTTAACATTGTGGCTAAGTCTCACTTTTGTTAATGCTGCCCTTCCAAGTATGTAGTTTTTGCATTTGGTTTATATCTCTGATTTGGATACATCTGCAATGGTACAATTTCCTATCCAGTCTTCCTCTAAGGAGCGAGCAGTTCCTGTTAGTTTCCACCCAGAGTCTCAAAAGTCTGGGCTCTATGCTGGTGGAAATATCTGCTAGGATTAGTCAGTCTCCTCTCAATCTGCCAATGTTGGCATGTGCTGGGGAAAACTTATTCCCCATCACTGTATCTTTGGTTTGTTGCTGATTTAACTCAAAGGATGTTTGACCTGAGGGTCAAACCCTAACCCATTTAAAGCAATATGTGCATCGTGGGTGTGTTTTTACTAGATAATCTGAACACTGTGTACGCTCCTGTTGGTGTACAGGCATTGATGCCCATGGTATACAGCGGCAGGTGGCAGTCACAGAACAGTGTTTGGTTTAGCTGGGGTGTTGCTGAGCCAGTTGGTTAAGTCAATGTATTATGATAACTTGCAGGATCAGTGGGCCTTCATGCAGATATTTCTCCAGGCACTGTCCATGTATCTGCGTGTTCAATTTACAGAATATATAATGTTGTCACCTGGTGCTCTGTTCATTACCCTACTACGTGTTTCTAATTATGGTTGAGGCACCAAGAACCTGTGGTGCCCAATCTCCTTCATTGCCTGATAGATCGGCGTTAAACCTGGTGATCCAAGTTTGTGGTTAAAGGTGTGAAACCGCATGTTGGGAGGATTCGTTGTATTGCCGAATTGCTGTCCCGCCGAATTGTTGTATTGTACCGCGGAATTGTTGCATTGTGCCGCCAAATTGTTGTATCGCCGAATTGTTGTATTGTACCGCCTAATTGTTGTATTGTACTGCCGAATTGTACTGCCGAATTGTGTTGTACCGCCTAATTGTTGTATTGTACTGCCGAATTGTACCGCCGAATTGTTGTGTTGTACTGCCGAATTGTTGTGTTGTACTGCTGAATTGTTGTACCGCCGAATTGTTGTGTTGTCCGGCTAGGGTTTAGAGTGGCTAGGGTTTAGAGTGGCTAGGGTTTAGAGTGGCTAGGGTTTAGAGTGGCTAGGGTTTAGAGTGGCTAGGGTTTAGAGTGGCTAGGGTTTAGAGTGGCTAGGGTTTAGAGTGGCTAGGGTTTAGAGTGGCTAGGGTTTAGAGTGGCTAGGGTTTAGAGTGGCTAGGGTTTAGAGTGGCTAGGGTTTAGAGTGGCTAGGGTTTAGAGTGGCTAGGGTTTAGAGTGGCTAGGGTTTAGAGTGGCTAGGGTTTAGAGTGGCTAGGGTTTAGAGTGGCTAGGGTTTAGAGTGGCTAGGGTTTAGAGTGGCTAGGGTTTAGAGTGGCTAGGGTTTAGAGTGGCTAGGGTTTAGAGTGGCTAGGGTTTAGAGTGGCTAGGGTTTAGAGTGGCTAGGGTTTAGAGTGGCTAGGGTTTAGAGTGGCTAGGGTTTAGAGTGGCTAGGGTTTAGAGTGGCTAGGGTTTAGAGTGGCTAGGGTTTAGAGTGGCTAGGGTTTAGAGTGGCTAGGGTTTAGAGTGGCTAGGGTTTAGAGTGGCTAGGGTTTAGAGTGGCTAGGGTTTAGAGTGGCTAGGGTTTAGAGTGGCTAGGGTTTAGAGTGGCTAGGGTTTAGAGTGGCTAGGGTTTAGAGTGGCTAGGGTTTAGAGTGGCTAGGGTTTAGAGTGGCTAGGGTTTAGAGTGGCTAGGGTTTAGAGTGGCTAGGGTTTAGAGTGGCTAGGGTTTAGAGTGGCTAGGGTTTAGAGTGGCTAGGGTTTAGAGTGGCTAGGGTTTAGAGTGGCTAGGGTTTAGAGTGGCTAGGGTTTAGAGTGGCTAGGGTTTAGAGTGGCTAGGGTTTAGAGTGGCTAGGGTTTAGAGTGGCTAGGGTTTAGAGTGGCTAGGGTTTAGAGTGGCTAGGGTTTAGAGTGGCTAGGGTTTAGAGTGGCTAGGGTTTAGAGTGGCTAGGGTTTAGAGTGGCTAGGGTTTAGAGTGGCTAGGGTTTAGAGTGGCTAGGGTTTAGAGTGGCTAGGGTTTAGAGTGGCTAGGGTTTAGAGTGGCTAGGGTTTAGAGTGGCTAGGGTTTAGAGTGGCTAGGGTTTAGAGTGGCTAGGGTTTAGAGTGGCTAGGGTTTAGAGTGGCTAGGGTTTAGAGTGGCTAGGGTTTAGAGTGGCTAGGGTTTAGAGTGGCTAGGGTTTAGAGTGGCTAGGGTTTAGAGTGGCTAGGGTTTAGAGTGGCTAGGGTTTAGAGTGGCTAGGGTTTAGAGTGGCTAGGGTTTAGAGTGGCTAGGGTTTAGAGTGGCTAGGGTTTAGAGTGGCTAGGGTTTAGAGTGGCTAGGGTTTAGAGTGGCTAGGGTTTAGAGTGGCTAGGGTTTAGAGTGGCTAGGGTTTAGAGTGGCTAGGGTTTAGAGTGGCTAGGGTTTAGAGTGGCTAGGGTTTAGAGTGGCTAGGGTTTAGAGTGGCTAGGGTTTAGAGTGGCTAGGGTTTAGAGTGGCTAGGGTTTAGAGTGGCTAGGGTTTAGAGTGGCTAGGGTTTAGAGTGGCTAGGGTTTAGAGTGGCTAGGGTTTAGAGTGGCTAGGGTTTAGAGTGGCTAGGGTTTAGAGTGGCTAGGGTTTAGAGTGGCTAGGGTTTAGAGTGGCTAGGGTTTAGAGTGGCTAGGGTTTAGAGTGGCTAGGGTTTAGAGTGGCTAGGGTTTAGAGTGGCTAGGGTTTAGAGTGGCTAGGGTTTAGAGTGGCTAGGGTTTAGAGTGGCTAGGGTTTAGAGTGGCTAGGGTTTAGAGTGGCTAGGGTTTAGAGTGGCTAGGGTTTAGAGTGGCTAGGGTTTAGAGTGGCTAGGGTTTAGAGTGGCTAGGGTTTAGAGTGGCTAGGGTTTAGAGTGGCTAGGGTTTAGAGTGGCTAGGGTTTAGAGTGGCTAGGGTTTAGAGTGGCTAGGGTTTAGAGTGGCTAGGGTTTAGAGTGGCTAGGGTTTAGAGTGGCTAGGGTTTAGAGTGGCTAGGGTTTAGAGTGGCTAGGGTTTAGAGTGGCTAGGGTTTAGAGTGGCTAGGGTTTAGAGTGGCTAGGGTTTAGAGTGGCTAGGGTTTAGAGTGGCTAGGGTTTAGAGTGGCTAGGGTTTAGAGTGGCTAGGGTTTAGAGTGGCTAGGGTTTAGAGTGGCTAGGGTTTAGAGTGGCTAGGGTTTAGAGTGGCTAGGGTTTAGAGTGGCTAGGGTTTAGAGTGGCTAGGGTTTAGAGTGGCTAGGGTTTAGAGTGGCTAGGGTTTAGAGTGGCTAGGGTTTAGAGTGGCTAGGGTTTAGAGTGGCTAGGGTTTAGAGTGGCTAGGGTTTAGAGTGGCTAGGGTTTAGAGTGGCTAGGGTTTAGAGTGGCTAGGGTTTAGAGTGGCTAGGGTTTAGAGTGGCTAGGGTTTAGAGTGGCTAGGGTTTAGAGTGGCTAGGGTTTAGAGTGGCTAGGGTTTAGAGTGGCTAGGGTTTAGAGTGGCTAGGGTTTAGAGTGGCTAGGGTTTAGAGTGGCTAGGGTTTAGAGTGGCTAGGGTTTAGAGTGGCTAGGGTTTAGAGTGGCTAGGGTTTAGAGTGGCTAGGGTTTAGAGTGGCTAGGGTTTAGAGTGGCTAGGGTTTAGAGTGGCTAGGGTTTAGAGTGGCTAGGGTTTAGAGTGGCTAGGGTTTAGAGTGGCTAGGGTTTAGAGTGGCTAGGGTTTAGAGTGGCTAGGGTTTAGAGTGGCTAGGGTTTAGAGTGGCTAGGGTTTAGAGTGGCTAGGGTTTAGAGTGGCTAGGGTTTAGAGTGGCTAGGGTTTAGAGTGGCTAGGGTTTAGAGTGGCTAGGGTTTAGAGTGGCTAGGGTTTAGAGTGGCTAGGGTTTAGAGTGGCTAGGGTTTAGAGTGGCTAGGGTTTAGAGTGGCTAGGGTTTAGAGTGGCTAGGGTTTAGAGTGGCTAGGGTTTAGAGTGGCTAGGGTTTAGAGTGGCTAGGGTTTAGAGTGGCTAGGGTTTAGAGTGGCTAGGGTTTAGAGTGGCTAGGGTTTAGAGTGGCTAGGGTTTAGAGTGGCTAGGGTTTAGAGTGGCTAGGGTTTAGAGTGGCTAGGGTTTAGAGTGGCTAGGGTTTAGAGTGGCTAGGGTTTAGAGTGGCTAGGGTTTAGAGTGGCTAGGGTTTAGAGTGGCTAGGGTTTAGAGTGGCTAGGGTTTAGAGTGGCTAGGGTTTAGAGTGGCTAGGGTTTAGAGTGGCTAGGGTTTAGAGTGGCTAGGGTTTAGAGTGGCTAGGGTTTAGAGTGGCTAGGGTTTAGAGTGGCTAGGGTTTAGAGTGGCTAGGGTTTAGAGTGGCTAGGGTTTAGAGTGGCTAGGGTTTAGAGTGGCTAGGGTTTAGAGTGGCTAGGGTTTAGAGTGGCTAGGGTTTAGAGTGGCTAGGGTTTAGAGTGGCTAGGGTTTAGAGTGGCTAGGGTTTAGAGTGGCTAGGGTTTAGAGTGGCTAGGGTTTAGAGTGGCTAGGGTTTAGAGTGGCTAGGGTTTAGAGTGGCTAGGGTTTAGAGTGGCTAGGGTTTAGAGTGGCTAGGGTTTAGAGTGGCTAGGGTTTAGAGTGGCTAGGGTTTAGAGTGGCTAGGGTTTAGAGTGGCTAGGGTTTAGAGTGGCTAGGGTTTAGAGTGGCTAGGGTTTAGAGTGGCTAGGGTTTAGAGTGGCTAGGGTTTAGAGTGGCTAGGGTTTAGAGTGGCTAGGGTTTAGAGTGGCTAGGGTTTAGAGTGGCTAGGGTTTAGAGTGGCTAGGGTTTAGAGTGGCTAGGGTTTAGAGTGGCTAGGGTTTAGAGTGGCTAGGGTTTAGAGTGGCTAGGGTTTAGAGTGGCTAGGGTTTAGAGTGGCTAGGGTTTAGAGTGGCTAGGGTTTAGAGTGGCTAGGGTTTAGAGTGGCTAGGGTTTAGAGTGGCTAGGGTTTAGAGTGGCTAGGGTTTAGAGTGGCTAGGGTTTAGAGTGGCTAGGGTTTAGAGTGGCTAGGGTTTAGAGTGGCTAGGGTTTAGAGTGGCTAGGGTTTAGAGTGGCTAGGGTTTAGAGTGGCTAGGGTTTAGAGTGGCTAGGGTTTAGAGTGGCTAGGGTTTAGAGTGGCTAGGGTTTAGAGTGGCTAGGGTTTAGAGTGGCTAGGGTTTAGAGTGGCTAGGGTTTAGAGTGGCTAGGGTTTAGAGTGGCTAGGGTTTAGAGTGGCTAGGGTTTAGAGTGGCTAGGGTTTAGAGTGGCTAGGGTTTAGAGTGGCTAGGGTTTAGAGTGGCTAGGGTTTAGAGTGGCTAGGGTTTAGAGTGGCTAGGGTTTAGAGTGGCTAGGGTTTAGAGTGGCTAGGGTTTAGAGTGGCTAGGGTTTAGAGTGGCTAGGGTTTAGAGTGGCTAGGGTTTAGAGTGGCTAGGGTTTAGAGTGGCTAGGGTTTAGAGTGGCTAGGGTTTAGAGTGGCTAGGGTTTAGAGTGGCTAGGGTTTAGAGTGGCTAGGGTTTAGAGTGGCTAGGGTTTAGAGTGGCTAGGGTTTAGAGTGGCTAGGGTTTAGAGTGGCTAGGGTTTAGAGTGGCTAGGGTTTAGAGTGGCTAGGGTTTAGAGTGGCTAGGGTTTAGAGTGGCTAGGGTTTAGAGTGGCTAGGGTTTAGAGTGGCTAGGGTTTAGAGTGGCTAGGGTTTAGAGTGGCTAGGGTTTAGAGTGGCTAGGGTTTAGAGTGGCTAGGGTTTAGAGTGGCTAGGGTTTAGAGTGGCTAGGGTTTAGAGTGGCTAGGGTTTAGAGTGGCTAGGGTTTAGAGTGGCTAGGGTTTAGAGTGGCTAGGGTTTAGAGTGGCTAGGGTTTAGAGTGGCTAGGGTTTAGAGTGGCTAGGGTTTAGAGTGGCTAGGGTTTAGAGTGGCTAGGGTTTAGAGTGGCTAGGGTTTAGAGTGGCTAGGGTTTAGAGTGGCTAGGGTTTAGAGTGGCTAGGGTTTAGAGTGGCTAGGGTTTAGAGTGGCTAGGGTTTAGAGTGGCTAGGGTTTAGAGTGGCTAGGGTTTAGAGTGGCTAGGGTTTAGAGTGGCTAGGGTTTAGAGTGGCTAGGGTTTAGAGTGGCTAGGGTTTAGAGTGGCTAGGGTTTAGAGTGGCTAGGGTTTAGAGTGGCTAGGGTTTAGAGTGGCTAGGGTTTAGAGTGGCTAGGGTTTAGAGTGGCTAGGGTTTAGAGTGGCTAGGGTTTAGAGTGGCTAGGGTTTAGAGTGGCTAGGGTTTAGAGTGGCTAGGGTTTAGAGTGGCTAGGGTTTAGAGTGGCTAGGGTTTAGAGTGGCTAGGGTTTAGAGTGGCTAGGGTTTAGAGTGGCTAGGGTTTAGAGTGGCTAGGGTTTAGAGTGGCTAGGGTTTAGAGTGGCTAGGGTTTAGAGTGGCTAGGGTTTAGAGTGGCTAGGGTTTAGAGTGGCTAGGGTTTAGAGTGGCTAGGGTTTAGAGTGGCTAGGGTTTAGAGTGGCTAGGGTTTAGAGTGGCTAGGGTTTAGAGTGGCTAGGGTTTAGAGTGGCTAGGGTTTAGAGTGGCTAGGGTTTAGAGTGGCTAGGGTTTAGAGTGGCTAGGGTTTAGAGTGGCTAGGGTTTAGAGTGGCTAGGGTTTAGAGTGGCTAGGGTTTAGAGTGGCTAGGGTTTAGAGTGGCTAGGGTTTAGAGTGGCTAGGGTTTAGAGTGGCTAGGGTTTAGAGTGGCTAGGGTTTAGAGTGGCTAGGGTTTAGAGTGGCTAGGGTTTAGAGTGGCTAGGGTTTAGAGTGGCTAGGGTTTAGAGTGGCTAGGGTTTAGAGTGGCTAGGGTTTAGAGTGGCTAGGGTTTAGAGTGGCTAGGGTTTAGAGTGGCTAGGGTTTAGAGTGGCTAGGGTTTAGAGTGGCTAGGGTTTAGAGTGGCTAGGGTTTAGAGTGGCTAGGGTTTAGAGTGGCTAGGGTTTAGAGTGGCTAGGGTTTAGAGTGGCTAGGGTTTAGAGTGGCTAGGGTTTAGAGTGGCTAGGGTTTAGAGTGGCTAGGGTTTAGAGTGGCTAGGGTTTAGAGTGGCTAGGGTTTAGAGTGGCTAGGGTTTAGAGTGGCTAGGGTTTAGAGTGGCTAGGGTTTAGAGTGGCTAGGGTTTAGAGTGGCTAGGGTTTAGAGTGGCTAGGGTTTAGAGTGGCTAGGGTTTAGAGTGGCTAGGGTTTAGAGTGGCTAGGGTTTAGAGTGGCTAGGGTTTAGAGTGGCTAGGGTTTAGAGTGGCTAGGGTTTAGAGTGGCTAGGGTTTAGAGTGGCTAGGGTTTAGAGTGGCTAGGGTTTAGAGTGGCTAGGGTTTAGAGTGGCTAGGGTTTAGAGTGGCTAGGGTTTAGAGTGGCTAGGGTTTAGAGTGGCTAGGGTTTAGAGTGGCTAGGGTTTAGAGTGGCTAGGGTTTAGAGTGGCTAGGGTTTAGAGTGGCTAGGGTTTAGAGTGGCTAGGGTTTAGAGTGGCTAGGGTTTAGAGTGGCTAGGGTTTAGAGTGGCTAGGGTTTAGAGTGGCTAGGGTTTAGAGTGGCTAGGGTTTAGAGTGGCTAGGGTTTAGAGTGGCTAGGGTTTAGAGTGGCTAGGGTTTAGAGTGGCTAGGGTTTAGAGTGGCTAGGGTTTAGAGTGGCTAGGGTTTAGAGTGGCTAGGGTTTAGAGTGGCTAGGGTTTAGAGTGGCTAGGGTTTAGAGTGGCTAGGGTTTAGAGTGGCTAGGGTTTAGAGTGGCTAGGGTTTAGAGTGGCTAGGGTTTAGAGTGGCTAGGGTTTAGAGTGGCTAGGGTTTAGAGTGGCTAGGGTTTAGAGTGGCTAGGGTTTAGAGTGGCTAGGGTTTAGAGTGGCTAGGGTTTAGAGTGGCTAGGGTTTAGAGTGGCTAGGGTTTAGAGTGGCTAGGGTTTAGAGTGGCTAGGGTTTAGAGTGGCTAGGGTTTAGAGTGGCTAGGGTTTAGAGTGGCTAGGGTTTAGAGTGGCTAGGGTTTAGAGTGGCTAGGGTTTAGAGTGGCTAGGGTTTAGAGTGGCTAGGGTTTAGAGTGGCTAGGGTTTAGAGTGGCTAGGGTTTAGAGTGGCTAGGGTTTAGAGTGGCTAGGGTTTAGAGTGGCTAGGGTTTAGAGTGGCTAGGGTTTAGAGTGGCTAGGGTTTAGAGTGGCTAGGGTTTAGAGTGGCTAGGGTTTAGAGTGGCTAGGGTTTAGAGTGGCTAGGGTTTAGAGTGGCTAGGGTTTAGAGTGGCTAGGGTTTAGAGTGGCTAGGGTTTAGAGTGGCTAGGGTTTAGAGTGGCTAGGGTTTAGAGTGGCTAGGGTTTAGAGTGGCTAGGGTTTAGAGTGGCTAGGGTTTAGAGTGGCTAGGGTTTAGAGTGGCTAGGGTTTAGAGTGGCTAGGGTTTAGAGTGGCTAGGGTTTAGAGTGGCTAGGGTTTAGAGTGGCTAGGGTTTAGAGTGGCTAGGGTTTAGAGTGGCTAGGGTTTAGAGTGGCTAGGGTTTAGAGTGGCTAGGGTTTAGAGTGGCTAGGGTTTAGAGTGGCTAGGGTTTAGAGTGGCTAGGGTTTAGAGTGGCTAGGGTTTA